>WYDF02324586.1:0-27702 GCA_009867245.2 Adranes taylori | reverse complement strand
TATATATATATAGGCCAAACGTAAAGAAGCTTTACGACTAGATTTAAAGTACATTATTTAGATTTAAAAACAATTGCGTTCACAGTATGCAACACATTTGTATGAAAACAATCACAGACAATCCAGTTCTATTACATGTTCAAAATAGAAATAAAGAATTGGTTATTTTAGAAGCGATACAAATTAAAAAACACCTAGCAAAAGACTGTAAAGTACTTAACGAATAAATTGACGTAACTAGCTCGCCTGGACCAAATATAACATATCAACAATGGTCACCTTCTCTAAATCACATCAGCACCACTGTATACATACAACACATAACTGTCTGATTTTATTATAGATTTAGTTTATAACTCGTTCGTTCTGACGATTGTACTGTGTACCGAAACCTATGTTAACAATAAAGTTGTTAAAAATAATAGCGCATTTTACTTAATTTAAAAAAGAAACTATTAATTTGAAACTCTTTTGACAATGAATTTTATAGTTTTTAAAATACTAAAAAATTACAATAAATCTGCACAATATAAACGGCGAAACAGTTGAATAATTAAAGTGCTCTCGATTAAACTTGTTCGCAGTCGAAACCTTATAAATGAGACCAAATATTTATACAAAGCAGACAACGGAGTACATTTATATTCATTTGAACCTTCGTCGTATATTTTGATAAAATACTTACTAATTATTTTAAAATTAAATACATGTTCTGGAAATTTAATTATTCTATGTAAATTATTTTGCGTACGTTTCAAAAAATAGTTTTTTAAATAATTTTAGTATGTTATTAGCAAATACGAAATATATAAGCATTTTTAATTATAAAACATTTGAAAATTGCAATTATATGCTGATCTACAAATATTTCTTTTAAATTATTGTGTAAGTATTTTAGAGAGAATAAAAAGAGTCACTAACCATAAGTTCAAAAATTAATTAATAAGAATCTTTATAAACATTCAGACATTAAATTTTTATAAGTTTGCATATCAAAACCTTTCTGACGTAACTTCTTGAATCATAAATGCTTTGTTTTTTCACACTTAAGTCTTTTACATTTTTACATCAACGATAACCTTGTGCATTTCACCGATTTTGTTGTTTAATTAATAGATATAGTTTTATACATAAACATCTTTTAATTTCAAAATCCCAACTTAAATTCGATCATATCAAAATTAAGAATCCTAACCCACACGACTCAGCAGAAGCGTATTAATTTTAGTTAATCCTTAAACATATTTGGTCGCAGGTCAACAAGAGACCTGATTTATTTCTCAAGTAAGCATAATGAGGCCCGATGTGACAAAGGGAGACCCAAGTGTTATATGGGACATAAGCCATTTTTAGATAGTGGGTGCGTTATCAAACAATTGTGGATTAAACGTTATGAACGTATTTTAAATAGTTTGGAAGTGAAGAATGATAAATATTTACGAATGAACATTAGAATATTATTAAAGGATTTATAGATGTGCTTTCTATTTAAATGGGTTTGATCTGATCAATGGATATTTTTTTTAAATGTGTGCGGCAGTTCGTATAAATTTGTGCGAATTGCATAAGTTATTCTCTATTAGTTTTATCAATTTATCAATAATCATTCAAATACATGAGACCGCAAAACAAGAATAAAGAAGTCTAAACATGAATAGAATTCCTGGAAGAACAACAGCGATATCCGGTGAGTCATCAATTTCAAGGCCACACAACGTCTAGACAAGTCTAGACATGAATAGAATTCGTGGAAAAAGATGACGTCATCATCATTTCGTGGAAAAAGGATAACGATGGACGGTGAGTCATAGATTTCAAGGTCAGATTAAGTGTAGACATAAATAAAACAAATCTAGACATGAATCAAGTACAAATATAATGTGTTGTCTGCTTTCTCTATATAATGACCCGTCAAATGCGTTTGTGTATGCAAATGCAAAGTGGTTTTTCTCATATTGTTTTTTCACTTTTCGCCATCGATTATTCTGTAAAAATATTCCCAAATTTATTTCTTCTTTGTACATACTTGTTTACTCCTAACTGTGAATTTGACAATTCGCTCGCAATCTGTTTTTGAAGAAACCAAGCGCCCAGCCAGAGCAGAACTTTGTATGTCCGGTAGGGAAAAATGATACACCGGTAAGATATGCATTTGATTTTTTAGCACGCCATTGTTTATAATGATGTATTAGGTGTTGTGATAAGCGGAAGGGAACAACAGATGGACAATGCTGTTCCCAATAACTATAGGGAACAGCGTTCATTTTTTATTGCTTTAGCACGAACAAAAATTATTATAAAGGGTGCTATTTCGGTTGCAATCGTTAGCAAATGTTACTGGTTTTTCTAGTTAAAAATAAAAAATATATTCTATACCCAAGTGTGCCATCCACTAATTTATCATGGGGTATTTATCTTATTCCGACTGTTCCAGGAGCCATCCAATTCTGAAGAACATTGGTTTGAGAATACTGCAGTTGTACAAGGTTCAAGAGATAATGAGTCCTTATTTTCAAATTTCAGGAGGTTTGTTTTATTAAACAGTCAATATACTATCCCACAAATTGGTCTGCTGATTTATTTGAAGTATACACAACACTAGTTACACTTTGTATAATATTAGGAGAGTTATCTTTTATATTTCGGGATATCGCAATCTTAAGTGCTCCCCGCTGGTAACTGACATCTCTATCTAAAAGTAGTTTGCTATTTTTGACGGTATTACTACTCAAAATGTTTTAACCTACGACCTCAATTTAACTCAACAACAGTGAATCAATGAACTAAATTCAACTTTTGCTGATGAAGTACCATCAGGGAATTCAATTGTGGCAGTAGTTCGTTCGACGACTAATTTCGTAAAGGTCATCTGATACTGCAAGACCGTCATGCGACTTATCGTGAGATTGAGGCTAATGCTTAGCCATTAGTGGGGCCATTCAATATTGCATAACCATTAGGTCGTCAAAAAGATTTGTTCGCGTTGTATCTCACCTAATTTGAAAATCGCTGAGAAAGAGGCACGTGTCAAGTCTTCGAAAGATATGTTCACAAAGTACAATTGGAGTACTGCAGAACATGTCTATCACATAGTGGCAGGTGATGAATCGTAGATCTACACATATGAGCCCGAAAATAAACAGCAGTCGACTGTGCGAGGGTTCAATCAAGCCAAATCCAACAAAAGTTGTTCGCACACGAAGCATCATGAAGCTGGACGTGGACATGTTGCAATCATACCATTGGTGCAATGTAGAACTGTCAATTCTGAATGTTATATAACCATTTTTTGTAGGAAATTTGCGGAAAAATAAGGAAATCGAAAAGCAGTAGAAGAATCAGTCTCGGTCACGAGGTCGCATACATCGGCTCATACAAGAGACTTTCTGGGCACTCAAAACGTTGATCCGCGGTTTAGTCCTGATTTGGCATACAATTACTTCTTTTTGTTCTCGCACATCAAAAATAAATTGCGAGCTCAACATTTTTCGGCACATGAAGAAGCGATTGATGCGTTCACACTGTTTGTTACGCAGGTATTGCAATCGAATTGGACAGAGTGCTGTGAAAATTGGTTTCTTAAAAAATAATTAAGCCATTTTCCATGATAAATATTTGTTTTTGTTCCCTAATCCCGAAAGTAATAATATAAAATTAATTGATATAAACACTCCTAAAGTATTCGTTTCTCACTCGAATTTGAATGAAGAAAATAGCCCTTAGGTAATACAGAAGGGTACAAATAATGGTTGACGTAGTATATGATTTTCAGATATATACAGTGTTGGACAAAGGTTATCTCACTTGTAAGTCAAGCTCTAAATATTAAGAATAAGTTAATTGTCTATCTTGGGGAATCACCCAAATTATTATTTAAGTATGGCTAGTGTGAAAGAAAACGTTCTCGCTAATATCATTTCTAGATAATTTTATGTCTTATTTGAACATAAGCCACTTATGAGCATTATTGTTGTATAAATCCAATACTTAAAAATATACAGAATACATATCATAAAAAATATATGAAACATCAATTTTATTTACTTTATTATATTAATTACTACAAATCGAAAAAATAAGGGGATGAATTAAATACAAACTAGATGCAAGCAGGATAACTTAGTCTATAAATTATATTATAATAAAATTCAATTTGAGAAGAACGCCGTAATTCTGAGGATTTGAATGCAGATGTTTAGCAAACCGCAGCTGCGTCCGGTTATGAGAATGAGTACTTCAAATGGAATATAATTTATGGACTAAGATATCCTACTTGCTTCTAGTTTATATTTAATTCATCCTCTTATTTTTTCGTTGCGTGGCAATATATTACTTACTTCAGTTTTTTTTTTATTCAAATTCAAAAATATCTGAAAATAGTTTTTTCATATTGTAATCTCGGTTGTAAATTTCTTGATCTTACATCATGATATCACATAAAGGCGTACCAAGTTTGTTTATTTCTCATTCTGATAAAAACTATTGTTTCAAAATTACAGAATCAATTCAATATACATTTTGATTCTATGATATGATTTTCACATTCTAATGCAATTAATATATTTGTAATAATAATTCTGAATAATTAAAAAAAAATAGCTTTGTATTAGGATTTCCTTCCCAGGATCCCAAGATTCCGTTTTCTCGGTATTTCTACCGTTTATTAATTTTTGTTTAGTTTTTGTTATATTGTTCGTGACTTTCAATAATTGATTTATTTATTGACTAAATTCATGATAAAAATATATAGAATGATATTAAAGGAATTGTTTTAGTAGTTCAGCATTATTGTTTATTAGTTATAAATATTCAATTTATAAATAGGAGTCATATAAAAGCTCTAGATAGGTACATTATACATTATGAAACAGAATCATTATGTAAACGTGTGTAGCTGCCATAGTATTGTATTAATTCTTTTATAAATAGAATCATTAAATAAACATGTGTAGCTGACATAGCTGCCATTAATTATCGATTTGTCGTCACGATTATTAGAGCGACTAAATAAGACTTCCGTTTTATAAATTAAGTGTGAGAACGTTCAATGTAAGCTCAATGTTGAAAAGTTCAATGTAGGGTTGAGCAAAGCGCCCACCAGTTATGAGCTGATTTTTAAGGGAGAACCCATGATAGGGGCCGGACTACCTAATAAAAGCAGTTCTGTTACAGTGCCTTAGCCAGATGAATTCCTAAAAATAAAAGAGATCTAAAAGTATAGTCGTGTTGTCGATGGCTCTAGCACACATGCCATTTTAATTATATTGACGCGTATTAAAGTAGTCCCTGCGCTAGCTACTTGGAAACCGTTATTATCATTAAAATTAAAAAAGAAATAAATTTTAAATATTGCTGGCAACCTTAAGTCTTTAACTCTCTTTAGAGAATTGATTTACATAAAAGCAATATTTCAGTTTTGACACGAGTTTGGTTAGAACGGAAATAAATTAAATTCCATTTGAGGATAGTTGAATGTCAAGGTTACGTACCGGGCTTCTCTAGTTCTTAGATAGGTAAAAACGGTAGCAAAGAAGTCAATATATAAGAGCTGATTCAATTTAAAGTTTACATTAAACCTGTTCAGTTCACAACTTGCTTTACTCTAAATCATGTCTTCTGGTATCGACACAAGAATGTAAGGCCAATTTTTTATTACTAATTCAATATGTTGTAATGAAGTGCAAAAGCTGGGTTGATAAGTAGTTTAACATGCATCTATTTTAATAATCTGCAAACATATTATATTTTAATGTTAATTAACTGTAACTTCTTTTAAATTCATTTACTATTCTTTAATCATGGAAGGGTTATTAGATTTAACCACGCATAGCTTTATTTATTAACCTTCAGTTAAGTAAAGCGTGTTTTGTCAAGAAACTAAATATTTATTTTAAATTAATTTGAACTACTCTACATTAATCTCTAAAAGTTTTTCTTTCGAGTACGTCTTTAAATTTAAATACTTATCTCATTTCTATCATCTAGCAAACCCCAGGCACAATCCTATCAAACGAGGTGCGACAATCATAATATATTTTGACTAGTGTGAACACATTAATTCTATAATTTAATTTGGTTACCAATTTTGAATTTCTATTGTTTATTCTATGATATAATTTACTTACTACTGAATCGGTTAGTGTTTCAATTGACTTGAGAATTGTTGTTAAAATTTATTGCATGCAATCTAATCTTTAGATGAATATAATAAAAAGAAATCATATTGAGTTTCATTATTTTATATGCCGTTTTGACCGTATTTAAATCAATATAAATTAATTTATATCAACGGAGTATAATTATTAAATTATTTTGAACTTTTGACAAGCTAAGGGTATTAATTTTAGCATAGAAGAACTAAAATGTTTTGAGATCTAAATTGTTTTTGCATTAAGTTTTTGAGGAATATATTATTTGTTATGTTCATTTTTGAACCTATAAGAGTCTCTTTCTGTTCACTAAATATTTAAAATAATTTTTCTTATTAGATGCATAATTTGATTTTATATTCAATATAAACTCCAATCACATTTTTCTTTCAAGTTAGATGCTTGGAGAATATAAATTAAATGACGATTTAAGACGATAATACTGAAACGCCAATAGATATTAGACGTATCCACTTCTTGGGAATCTACTGTAGAAATATTTATATATTTTAAGTGATCTAAGGGAATAAAGATGGGAAATTATTATAACCAATAAATTCTGAAAAATGAATCTGAAAAATAAAAGCGTACAATAAATTCTTCAAGTGCGTGTCATTTCGTAGCCGAGAGGGAATCTAGCGAGACAAAGAGGCTGGAATCAAAGAGCAACGAAAGTAGTCTTTTTAGGCCAATAAGTTTTGCGCTGCTGTGTATTAGAGAAAGGTAATAAAGAATTATGTCAGTAATAGACATTCTATTAAGCAAAAGTAGGATGCACAGTTGCAACATCAAACTTCTTGCTGAAGCCTAGTAGGGAATATCGCAAGGTGAACCGATATGAAAGTACAAACGGAGAAATTCAGTAGAAAAGATATTCAGATTTCCTTTATTATTTTTTTCTTACTTTATTATTTTCGTTGGTTCTTGCGAAAATAATGGCAGTTGCGCAGATGTGAGTAGGAGAAAAATGATTTTAGTTCTCTCATATTCATATTTTTCTTAGTCAAGCATACATATTTGACAAAGTAAACTTCTAGTAAACCAGCCTTAAAATACTTCATTATACAGGTATATTCTCATTTAAATAATTGTATAGTTCTAATATCGCGTTAAAATACTGCTTAGCATCCTCTCCTTCTCTTTGTTTCCTATTTCTCATCTTACATTTTAATTCCCTATCTGAGTAAAGACCCCAAATTTTCTAACTATGTCGTCTTTGATTTGGTCATACGTTTCGAACTGAGCATTTACTCGAAAATACGCGCCTATGTATGAAATTTTCGCTATCGTCGAAGTTTCTAAACAAACTCAATAATATCTATACTACCTGGATTATTGTACATTGGTGCCAGAAATTTTGGCTTTGATGGTTCCTTGTTACTAGCTTTTGCTTGAGATACCGTGATATTAGCTTCATTCGTCAAGTTAATTGTATATGGATTAGTATCGAAGATCTGAGGAAGTTGTAGTTGAATCTGGTTCGGCACGGCCGGTTTGATTCCTATCTGAATTATTAGAATCACTCGATTTGATTCTAATAATTAGAAGTGAGATGCAGAGAAGCAACAAACTTCAGCCGAAACCTAGTATGAAATTTCACGGGCTGAGCCGATATGAAAGTATAAAAGGGGAAATTCAGCTGAAAATATATTCAGATTTCTGTTAAAAATTGATCAATTCACAACCAGTCAGTTAGTACAGTTAATATTTATAAGTACGCGTTTTTTAACTTTATTACTTTCGTTGGTTCTTGTCAAAATAATGGCAGTTGTGCAGATGTGAGTAGGCATTTATTTTATGATCAATTTTGATTAAAGAACTGAAGCAGCTAACGTTCTTTGAATTTTATTTTGGGTAAATAATTTGCATTTAATAACAAGCTAACAATTAATTCATAAACCGTATTTGGTTTATTAAAATTGAATCTTGGTTTTAATCAAGCAAGGTGCCATGACTTATTGTTAAATTATCAATTTTAGTAGTGTATGAAATAATTTAAATATATTGATTGAGTCAAGCGTTTCTTTGTGGTAATCCATGCTGAGATATTAATATATGAATTTTAATTTTGTATAATATTAATTTATTAATATTAATTTCTTATATATATTTAACACAATTTTATAATCAATCTGATTCCAAAATTTCTCGGAATCCCGGCGGAGAATGTTTACTCCTGTAATCCTGGGCGAGGTACATGTAAAACTATTGTTAATTAATATTATACTATACATCATTATAATTATATAATATCTAAGAATAAGCTCAAAAGACTCTTTTCCGATATCAATATTTTCAGTTAATTTATAAGGCACATTTCTTTACTTATAATATTAATATTTTCAATAAAAAATAATTACAAGTGCTATTTTAAAATTTCTGTTTGTACAAAGGTCATTTGTAAAATTTCAGAAATATAAGGATTATAAACATACTAACTTTTTTCACGGCAGTTTCATCTTTTCTAATATACGTATACACCTAAGAAAAAAAATTCGTGGACGTGATCGCCACCCCATCTTTCATATACTGGAAGTCCTACGGTTTGTTACATCTTACATAAAACAAAATTTGAACCTTTTAGTATTGACTGTCACCGTTTAAGTCTTCTATTTCATTCAATTAGGACAATAGTATTTAGTTGTCCGCTTTGCCGCTCTTGACTCAGATTTTCCCCGTATTTTCCTACAGCGCGAACAAATCTGCTGTCCAGCTTGGCATGGTCTACAACCCCACTTAACTCTCTTTTCGGCTAATTTTTAAAATAGAAGTCTGCCTTGGCCTTATAAATTTGTCCGCTTTGGCGCGACATTGTGATTTTATAAAAAAAAAACAAATAGAATTGAAGGGCTCTTATGTGGCCTATACAGGCCTATACAGGTTTATTCGAATGTGGCCTATACAGATTTATTCGAATCTCCTATCTCTTAGTGAGATATTTCACAAAGTTTGTTAAACTTTAAACGTGGCAACACCGCTTCCTATACAATTGGGCAACATGGGACTTTCTTCATTCGACCTATAATACAACGTACTATATGTGTGCAGAATTTCAGCCTCCTTGTTTGAATATGAAATTTCGGAACAAAAACAAATGTCTCCTCTCCGCCATATTGGCTTTAATAAAAATGATTCTGCGGGCTCACAGTCTACACCTGTCCACCAAATTTCATCCAGATTGGTCCCATTGAGAAGGAAAAATTCTTGAAAATACATCTGTAGATACATACATACATACGTTCATAATACAAACAGACACCGCAAAATGGAGCCTTCTTTTATTTTTTTGGGCAAGAATTTTTTTTACAAATTTTTTTTTTCAATTGCGTCTTAACGGATTGCAGGAATTTCAATACAAGAGACGTACTGAGGTGAATTAGAAAAACTTGTCAAAACATGAATCCTATATTTTTCATATACTTATAGTATTACATACCCACATGGTATATGAAAGATAATAACGTATATGCAGCACATACCTGTACATGCCTAATAATTAAATTCTATTAAATTTTGTAATTTTATCTAAATATAAATATTCAATACATATCAAAACTATTTCGTAAATAATATAAATTTAATAATTTGTAAAAGAGCACTCAGATTTAATATAATTTAAATAGAAGCTAACGTAACAAATAATTGTACTAAATACTGAAGTAAATCCCAGTGTTGGAATCCATATTTTATTTTAATAAAAATCAAATGTTCCAAAACTCCATTTATTAATAACTTGCAGTTTAGGTGCACCCAGCTACGAGGCACAAAAAAACGTACATTTCACATGTTTCGGGGAGACACTTACCCCTTCCTCAGAAACTAAATAAACAGCTTTATATAAATTTTATAAAGTTGTAATATAATAAATATATAATTATTATATAGCTATTTATTTAATATCTGAAGAAGTGGTAATTGTCTCCCCGAAACATGCCAAACATACACTTGTTGTGCCTCGTAGCTGGAGGCACCTAAAATGCAACTTTTCATAAATAGAGTTTTGGGAGCACTTCATTTTCCATAAATTAATTATTATACTATTATGTAAAAATATTAGACAAACTTTTGTGTCTGAGAATAATATTTTTCATTTGACCTTCTCTCATGCTGTTTAGTTTTATTTACAGGTATAAAAGAAAGTGTTATTACTTAGTGAGTAAGAAAGAACGGCACCAGATCTTCAAAATGTTCCATATTCTTGGAATCAAAAATGAATAGGTCGTTTATAATCTATAACCACTGTTATCCAAAGGAGTATCAGTTTTTGCTATGTTAGCTTCTAAATATACCCGACTCTGTCACTTGCACGATAATTTATCATGCAACACCTCATCACAAACAATTTCATCAAGCCATCGCACTGACATTTCATCACACCCAATTATCATTTCTTTTAAGGTAGACTAATATTAAGTTGACTAGTTAGAGGAGGATGCACTATCTTTTGGTGTCACAGTACGTTGTAAGCAGTGATTCATGGGGTTAGAAAAGACTGAGCTCACTTTAGTTATGGCGATTATTTTTCTAGTTTTCATTACTAAATACGTCCCACAGTTTCGTGAAGACACTTAGCAATAGCTCTGATTAGTTATCTCCAGTACTCACTTAAGTTTCAAGAACGCATGTAGTTACGTTCGTGTTTCTAAGCTTTATACATCTTTTTATATATTATGTTTTATTCCAACTATTGAAACTGAATAAATAAGTTCATTTAATTGAATCAGTTATTTACTAGACGTAACAAATATTCAATAAATAACTTTCATTTTATGTTATAACGTACTAACTAGCTAATTCGTTTTTCATGTTAATAAAGATTATAAGTGTGTTTATTTTAATTGAAATTAAACTATATCGTTGGCAAACCAATCTATACTCTAGTACAGTAAATAATGATCGCATAGTCTATTATTATCTATGTAGTAAACCAATACCGATTTAACTATACTTATCAAGGATAAATCCTCTAATGTTACTAGAGAAATCATATATTTATTTTCATATCAGTTGAAAACTTAATTATATTCGTCTCGATATTTATGTCAATAAATTCGATATAAATCAATATTTCTTTTATTCAATTTGTCCATTTATTGATCCTTTAATAAATTATTGTCTGAATAAAGAATAATTAATTGGTGAAAATTGATTATTTAAATAAATTAGTTTAATTTGTATTATTTGTTGGTGTCCTTTTTTGTGTACGCGACCAAACTTGTTTCTTTAAAGCTGCTTTGTTCATTTCATTGAATATTTACAGCTTTCAACCAAAAAACTACTTCAGTCTGGTGGATCATTAGAACGGATGTCACTCGAATAATAGAAAAAGAAACTAGGTTTCAGTACGTTATAAACTAAACATCGGCGGAACACGGATTTGTCAATACCGTTTGGAGAACAGATATATTTCAGTTGTATAGTATTATTTATAGAATATAACTTGTTGATAAAATTAAGTGTGTTATTTATTATGAAACTGGATCCGATGTTTAGGGATTTCAAAATTACTTAAAAAAAGTCTGGCACAGGGTAGACGCATTTCTGGCATTGGTGGAGCCATTTTCAATACCCCTACAAACATACTGTATCACTACATTGGTCTGCGAAACCAACTTTCTACACCACGCAGCCATCGGCGATTTTTTTAAACAATCTAAAATCCGTTTATTTGAATATAACTTTGTATAGCTGTATGCCTATAGAACTGTATTAGATCTTATTTAAATTATAAATGCAGTTTCTAACAATAAACGGTGAGATAATTCAATTAGGTTGCTACTCATCCAAACAATTAGGACTTAGTAATTAGAGGCATAGAGAATTAAAGCTATCCTAACCACCCCAGAATTATCGCTAGTATAAGTTGTTTGCGCCGTAACTCCATCATTGCTAATAGATAATTGTATAGTACGATTTATAGAATATACCTTGTTGATAAAATTAAGTGTGTTAATGATTATGAAACTGCATTCGATTTGTAGGGATTTCAAAATTGCTTAAAAAAGCCTGACACAGGGTAGATGCATTTCTGGCATTGATCGAGCCGTTTTCAATACCCCTACAAGCATATTGTATCACTACATTCGTCTGCTAAAGCAACTATCTACACCATGCAGCCAACGCGATTTTTTTAACAATCTGAAATCCGTTTGTTTGAATATAACTTTGTATAGCTGTATGCCTATAGTACTTTAATAGATCTTAGTTAAATTATAAATGCAGTTTCTAACAATCGACGGTGAGTTAATTCATTTAGGTGGCTACTCATCCAAACAATTCGGACTTAGTAATTAGAGGCTTAGACAAATAAAGCTACCCTAACCACCTCTGAATCATCCCTAGTATAAGCCGTTCGTGCAGCAGCTCCTTCATTGTTAATAGATAATTGTTAGAATATAATTTTTTTATAGAAACTGCATTTATAATTTAAATAAGATCTAATGCATGGGGTAGAACGGGTGTATTGAAAACGGCTCCACCAATGCCAAAAATTAGATGAATTAGATGCCCTGTGCCAGATTTTTTTAAGCAATTTTGAAATCCCTGCAAATCGAATGCGGTTTCATATTAATTAACACACTTAATTTTATCAACAAGGTATATTCTATAAATCGTACTATACAATTATCTATTAACAATGACGGAGTTACGGCGCGAACGGCTTATACTAGAGATGATTCAGGGGTGGTTAGGGTAGCTTTAATTTTGTGATTTTTCAGGAGCATCAATCGGTAATTACTAATTATCTTTTTAGAGTATTTTTATCATTCATAATTTTCAATTAAAACATGTGCTATATTGTTTTTTTTCAGCCATGTCGAATCGATCAAATGCTTGGGCCATTTTTTTTTTGTGAAAAGAATACAATTCACCAGTCGTCAAGTGTAACAAATGGGGGTAAACCATTGGATGTAGAAGATATATGTATATAAATAAAAAGGAGAAGGAGGACTCAATTGAATATAAAAGGAAGAAGACGAATAAGATTGCAAACCGAAACCTCATAATGATTTTTTTTTTAATAAGAAAGGAATCTTTGAATGAAATTTTATTCCGCGTCGCAGCTGTAAGTCAATGCTATAGCCAAGTCAAATGATGTTAATGATTACACTAATTTGAAAGAATACAAAATGCCAAGAAGTCCAACTACTGTAATAAAATATATTATTGTTCATGTTTTATCAAAAGAAAAAACATGTATGGATCAAGATTGATAGTTTAAAAAAAGAAAACCCGTCAATTTCTATCACCGTAGGTGAATGAATTAATAACTCTATTATCAGATATTTGAACTTAACACTTTATGTCCTTTCAATGGACAACAAGAGTTTTGAACTCCAGGTGTTGGAATTGTCTAGTATTAAAAGGAAAACCAATTGAGAAAATATGAAGATGTAAGCTGAAAAATTTTTAGCATTGTTTGATATTGATGTAAAAAAAGATGTCGTTGCTTCAACCAACGATGATGCAGCCATAATGAAGATATACGGTAACTACTTGGATATTATTAATCAACTGTGCGATAATCGCAGATTGCAATTAGCAGATTTGGAGACCGGAAACTGATGATACTCGAAATATAGTTCGAAACTGGGGTTACATCTACATCAATTAAAAATTTTAAATATGCCTCGAAAATTACATTTGCTACAAAAATTATACCGCAACATATTATTATCTCCAAATGAAACCACAAATTCACCAGGCTCTGATTTGGAAGATTTGGTTGGCCCAAGTTCAGATCTACAAGAATAATTAAAAGTTGCAATTTCTTCAACTTTTGACAGGTACAGTTCTTTCGAAGAAGAAATAGTCCTGAAGGGTCTTAGAAGGACTAATAAGTTAACAACATATTGCTAGTTATAAAATCCAATTCTAGGGCATCAGAAAGAGTTTTTTATTTCGACAACTAAAAGAAAACTAAGAGCGCCATCAAAATTTGGCACATTCAAAATTTTAGGCTGTGGTAAAATACGAGGTTGAAAGGTTGACCTTTGTACTGGAGCTACGCGGTTCACTCATTAACAGTTACGTTTTTTATCTGATAGGAAATGGTATGCTTCCATATATTAATCAACTTATTCACAACTGATTTTAGTTCTGCCATATTCAAATTTATCTTACCAAGCATACATATTTGTCAAAGTTAACTTCTACTAAACCAGCCTCATTATATTCTCATCTAGATCAATGTTTAATTCTAAAATCGCCTAAAAATACTGCTTAACATGCTATCCTTCTCTTTGTTTCCTATTTCTCAACTTATATTTTAATGCCCTATCTGAGTGAAGACCCCCAAATTTTCTATCTACGTCGTTTTTGATTTGGTCATACGTTTTGAAATTAGTATTTCCTCGAAGATAAACTCCTATGTATGTAATTTGCAAAGCAGGGCCCCAATAATTATGTCGAATTAAGAGAACCTATTTTTGTTTCAACAATATGTTACAATAGGAACTGAAATGAGCAAAAAGTTATCAGCAGTTCTACAAAAACGGATGGCTGGAAACTGGAAACTAATAACACTTTTACTATAGTTCGAAACTGGGGTTACATCTACATCAATTTTGAATATGCCTCAAAAATTACATTTGTTACAAAAATTATACCGCAACATATTATTAAGTCCAAATGAAACTACAAATTCATCTGGCTCTGATTTAGAAGATTTGTCTGGCCCAAGTTCAGATCTACAAGAATAATTAAAAGTTGCAATTTCTGCAACTTTTGACAGCTACAGTTGTTTCGAAGACGAAAAAGTCCTGAATGGTCTTAGAATAACTGACAAAGTACAAACGTATTGCTAGTTATACAACATATTGCTAGTTATAAAATCCACTTCTACTGCATGAGAAAGAGTTTTTTCGACAACTAAATGAAAACTAAGGGCGCCATTAAAATTTGACACAGTCAAAATTCTAAGCTGAGGTAAAATAGGACGTTGAAAGGTTGACCTTTGTACTGGAGGTACGCGGTTCACTACATTAACAGTTACGTTTTCTTCCTGATCGGAAATGGCATTTTCCCGTATATCAATTAACATATGCACCACTATTTTACTTCTCTTATTTTCATATTTTCCTTAGTCAAGCAGACATATTTGTCAAAGTAAACTTCAAGCAAACCAGCCTCAAAATACTTCATTATGCAGGCATATTCTTATCTAAATCATTGTATAATTTTAATATCGCGTAAAAAATTTGTATAACATCCTCTCCTTCTCTTTGTTTCCTATTTTTCAACTTATATTTTAATTCCCTATCTGAGTGAAGGCCCCTAAATTCTCTATCTACATCGGTTTTGATCATACTTTTTGAATTTATCATTTCCTCGAAGAAAAACGCCTATAAATGTAATTTTCAAAGCGGTGTCCCAAGAATTATGTCATGCGCTATCTTCTCAAAAACTCAATAATATCAATACTATCTGGATACATTGGCACCACAAATTTTGGCTTTGATGGTCCCTTATTACTAGCCTGATTCGCCATGTTAATTATATATAAATTAGTACGTAAAATCTGAGGAAGTTGTACTTGAATCTGGTTCGGCATAACCGTTTTATTCGTATCTGAACTATTCCCCATTTTTTTCTGAACTATCACCCCATTTTTTTTAGGTTTCACAAGGATAATTAAAAACTTGATCAAGTTTCAAAAGCTTTTGTACTTTGTAATTATTTGTCTACCTATTTGCAAGTTTTCTGGTAACCTGCAAGAAATTTTATACACATATGTTTTAAAAAATAACGTAAACTAAAGAACTGGGTGTGATTAAGTGTCAAAATGGTAAACTATTGGCGTGATAACATGTAATGAGACGTGACGTAATAAAATATTTAGTTGCTCAGTGATGGGGGAATTCGTTTGGTATTATATTGTTTACCTACATCTAAGGAACTAAGAAATAAAAATTTTTATAATTATTTTTAGTACACTTTCTTGAGCAAGATTTTTCAGTATTGAATCATTACAAAATTTGAAAACATTTTCCACAAACAAATCATAAAAAGGAACAACAATTTGAAAAGTAATACTTACTCTAACATTCTATATACTTACAAATGCAATTTATCAATTAAAACAGTCCATAAGAATACAAACACAACTCAGATATTCGTTGTAATTGAGCTATCGCCAAAACTTAAACAATTGAGCAACATATCATATAATCATCTAAGATCTATCACCGTTTGGGACCATCATTTGAAAAATATCCTAATGTCTTTAGCGTTGATGATACGCGATTAATCAACGCCTCTTTGTACTTCCATATTGTAGTATCCATTACGCGCGTTTTTCGAAATTCTTCACATGTTTTCTTTAAGGTTTTCACACAATCTGCACGATAATGATGCAGCTGAGCATCCACTGTTTCAATAGGATAACTCGTACATGAACTGCCTAGACAGGATAACGGGAAGTGATTATGTAAGGTTAGAACTTTTTCCGTATTATGAAAACATTTTACATATTGACCAGGTTTCGTAAAGTTTTTCGTTCTATAAACATGTTGTAGCATATGCATGTATTTTGGGATATCTTTAAACCAGCCATGATCATGAAGAAAATCGTCTAAGAAATAAACATTCCTAACATTATATGATGCACGCGGTTCCTTTTGGATTTTAGATGATTTAGCTATTACAACTTTCATAAGCTCTTTCCAATTGTGTACGTCTTTGGGCATTATAACCTCATCAATATCCAATAGAGCAATATATTTATACTGATACATATGCTTATAAAAGCAATCATTGTAGGGTATTAGTTCATTTTGTCGTTTATTATTCGTCTTTTTTGTTAAATATAAATGCTGAAAAGCTGGTGCATTAGGTTGGCCGCCCGCTAAACTTAATGGTGTTACATGAACTTTTCCGTGCTGTTCATAATGTTTCAGAACTTTGCTAATGTTTGAATGCGTTTGCAGATTGTAGAAAAACACTTTATCAGCGCCTAACAGAAGTAATAACTCAATCCATTCCACTAAGCGTACAGATAAATCTTCATAGAGGAAGTCTAACCCTTTTACGCATACCGCAAAATCTTTTTTCTTCTTAGGAACCTCATAAATAACTCTCAAATTATTCGTAGCATTATGACAAGGTTTTTCAACTAAAGATACTGATTGAGGAATTCGATCTCTATACCCGTCAGGAACTATACAAGCAATTAAATACGGTTGATAAATACCTTGTTTATAGTTACCCCATTTCTTATACCATATATATTTATATTCAAAACTTTTAAGTACTACAGGTTCTTTTTTATTATCAAACCATAACTGGCAAAATGTGACAACCGTTGGTTCAATCCTATCAATCATTCCTAATACACGAACTGTCGGTCCAAGTTTATTATTTACACGCTTATCTAAATAAGCCCCAAATAATTGGAAAGTACCATTATTCGTACGTAATGTTTGCCAATATAAATTATTAAACTCCAAATCAAATAAACTAGGAAATTTTGCACATGTCTGATTAATACCCATCGGTTTATTTTTATGCTTCGACCAATAAGCGATTGGTAGATTAGGCATACGATCTTGTATATCTTCAACCAATTTCTCTTCGGATAAACTTGGACTTTTATCAACAGATGGATTTTGAGCGTTGAGTTCAGTTGTTGAATCCGCATGTCTTGTTAGCGGATCTAATTTCTTTTGTAGCAATAGACGGCCACCGCTGAGATGTGGAACAGTCACCTCTATTTGGGATCGAAGCTGATAGACCACGAAGATGCCAGATAGCCATAGAAGGAAAAGGAGGGTGATTTTCGTTGCGAAACGTCCACCACTACCCATCTTCATGAATAACGGCATCCGTCTCATCTGAAAATAAAAACATATTATTAATTCATTTTATATTGAAATATATATTTTATTAAATATATAATTTTATCACATAGTAATAAGTAATCCTCTAATATAATATAAATTGATTAATCAAATTTAATTCAATTCGGATATAATATATAAATTTTATGAGGAGAGAAAAATGCAGATGTTTAACATGAATGAAGTGTAAAGAGCTTAAAAGCCCTTTCCACTAGAACACAAATCTTACATTCGCGGGTAGAGCAATGATGTCGCGGGTAAGCACAGGAGCAAGGTGATACTCAAAACATACCAAGAGGCATTATTTCGATAGGCTAGTACAACCTAGCACGAGAAACCGCTAACGCCACAAACAGATACATGTGATACATTTTGTCTTTTGTGGAATCACGTCCGTAAAATCAGTCAATTTAATATATGATTTCTTCTCATTGACTGTCTTTACATTTACAGGAGTAGCTCTTTAGGCGATCTTCGCTTGCACTTTACTCTGATTGGAGGAACAACTTATGTTCTCGTAGATTTTCGACAGAAAAGCAACGCAACTTTGATCCTTAAAATTTCCAACGGACAATATTTTTCCATTGGTCGTAGTGGTGAGCATTTCGCACGTTTCAACTGGCATAATTCTCAATAAGTGATCAGATCTATTTTTGCACTGCGAGCTAATTCGCGATCTTGAATTTGGTTGGCTCGAAGTAAGCGCCAGTAGTAAATTGCTTATTTTACTTACTTCAATTTAGATTAAAATAAATCTTTCAAATTCAGTATTTTTTTATTATCACTCCAAGTACTTGCACAAGAAACATAATTTGTTAATAAGTTTGGTTTTGAATAAATTTAGTTACAAGAAAGAATTCGAAATTTTATACGTTTGCGATTTTTCGAGCTAATCAATAAAATATTATCTAATTCCACTCACATTTGTGCTGCAGACATTTGGAACAACTATACAATACTTAGGTCTATTTTTATATTAAGAACTTTTAACTAAGCTCCGTGATGGAAAGAAAAACTGCTTACTCTACTTCTCCCATTCTCGCGCCTGTCGTCAAAAGAGTACCTCGTACTTAGCGGTCGGACGGTACCGGCTTAGCTCGGCACGGCCCTGAAGCCAATGTGAAAATTGGCTTCAGCGGAGCGATTTCTTACTGTCTTCCGCTGCTGTGTATCCCTTTAAAATTTCGTATCTCTTAACTAAAAAGCTCCGATGTTCACTAGATACTCGATTGAATTAGTTGCTCCCCTTTTAAAGGTTTCATTTACCTATTCATAGTGAAGTCATGTGAATGCTACATCTATTAATTAATCTAAACAAAATTATGTTATACAATAAATTTTATTGTAAGAAAATAATGCTTTAAGAACTAAATAAACACTTATTAGAATTTAACTACATTGACCATTGGGTATTTAAAGTACACAAAACGTCTACAGAAGAACTAATAGATCTAAATAGTTTTAGGTTGTTACCATGTTACGTGTGTCTTCGTCTAGAAGACTTCCGACCCTGAAAGTCTAAACTAGTAATAAAAAATTAAAAAGATGCTAAATTCGATCATTATTCAAATTACAATAATAAAGGTACTTAAAAATTTTACTAGAATGAACTCCTCTAACCATCAAGCTATACTTGATTTTTATACAATGTAATAAACATGATATAAATATTTTTATCTATTGTTATACGTATACAAGAGAATGAGAATTATTTACCATGGTACACTCAGAATTCCAAATCCAAAAATTTTGTCAAGTCTTTTATTGATGTTAAAAACGACAATAAAGTGCTATCTGAATTTGGAAGCAACAAAGACTTCCTTATTCATGCAATTAAACTAGAAAAGTTAGTATAAACAAAAATCATTTAGTATACAATCATAAATGAACATATAAATCCTCAAACGAAGTGCGAATAATTTGTAACAAGCAATTTATGTAAAAAAGAGTTTTTATTATTTTACCTTATAAAAATGTGAATCATAAAGATCAAGCTAACCATATTCTTCTAACAGTCATCTAAAGGAACATTTGAAGTTACATTATACCAGTTAGTATTGAACTAGAAGCATTGAAATAATTTAATTAACAAAGGACTCAATAATTTATTATGTTGTAATTCTTCCCACTCACAAGAATTATAAAATACACTTACATATCTGAATTCTCCATATTTCATCGGAGCAACGAACGTACTTTTGCTTTTAATTTGAATTTTGAATTTTCACTACAGTAGTGTCTGTTTTAACCTCCATTTGGCTGTTATATATTCCGTTATTTTTCCTTGCGGGCTGTAAGGTTACCGCCTTCAAAACATTCTAGGATGTTTAGAATAATTCCTCAACTCTTTCAAATTTTGAAAAAGATCTATGTCTTATCTCGTCCTCTTTTGGTTATAGCATTTAGCCCAGTTTAAAACCGAAAGACTCCTGAATTCTCCTGATAGAACGAAATTGTTTTAACCCATGACTCGCATAGATAAACATTAAATCTTTATGTGTAAAGGATAATTCGAATTAGAGATGATATGTATAAAAGATTTTTTATTATTTATTTACCTTATAAAAATGAGAAATCATATGGATCAAGAAAACTGTATTCTCATAACAAACATCGATCGAAAGGAACATTTTTTAAAAACTTTGAAGTTAGAAAATTAATAAAACCAATGAAAAATACCGTGTTGTCCAAACATTCCTAGTAAATTTAAAAAAAACAAAAATTATTATTCAAGCATGGAAACAAATAAAACAAAAAATCAAGCATGTGCTGCTAATTAAAATCTCTCTAACCTATGTAGCAAAAGCACTTATCAGGCATATCCTTACCTGAATTCTATTAAATAAAAAAAAAATGCAATGCTAAAACATTACTTTGAAATTTGATTTTTACTTTGAGTTTCATTTCAAACCATCTTAAATAAATATATGCTACCAACTATTACTTCAAAACGCCCATTATCAACTTGAAATTATAGAATGGAAACAATAACAAAATGGAAACAATCAGCAAGATGCACATATGGCATGACCATATGGAATTTATTTAATGAATTTAGATCAATGAATTTATTTAATTTTAATAACTAAGGTTATCAAATTCAATAAAAAAAATTAGTAACTCCTGTAACTGTTCCATTATGAATAACTGTTATAAGAATACCAGCATTCCTATTAAAAAAATTAAATTGTTGAAGTGTTTTGTTAATAAGGATGATGGTAGATGTAATTTTATAACAGTTATTAATAATGGAACAGTTACATGTGTTACTCATTTTTAAATTTTGAATTTGGTAACCTTAATCATTGACACTTAATAACTTTCATTTGCTGGTTGATCTAGTTGGTCATGTCATATGTGTTTCTTGCTGATTGTTTCCATTTTGCTACAGAATTGTCAATTGATAATTGAAGTAATAGTTGATAGAATAAATTTGTTTGAGGTGGTTTGAAGTACAAATCCCAAAGTACAGTTATAAGGGTTTTTTCTTGCATAGGTTGAGAGAGATGTATAAAGTTTTGTTATACATGGTTTAGCCCACCGTTAAGGCTGGTAAAAGTTGTCAAAAAAGCTCGCGGATCGGCGTTGTTTTTTTTTTAACAAAAAATAGTTTCTTTTGAAATCAGATAGCTAAAAAGCCTCCTCAGACCGGACGCGGTCCGCCAAAGCAGCGATTGAGAATAGCTGCCTTAGACGATAGCAGAAACTAATGTTTTCAACCTTTCTCCTCATTTTGAAAAATCTGACAATTTTTATCGAATTTTGTAAACTGTTTTCTTGGGATTTATTCCCATGTATTCCAGTTTAATAGATTATTTCATCCAGCTAAGGCTTTAATTTTCGGAAATTTAAATAATTTATAAACTTTTATCTGGAACTGTTGTTCTGAGATCATCTTGGGATTTATTCCCAAGTATTCCATATTGAATTTTATCCGGAACTTTCCATTGTAAGAAACAGTAAGATGCATTGTATCGGTTTCTTCCGTACCGTTATTCTATTCTACATATCTTGCATAAATGTTCAGATTGCGATTGTGTCAAGAGTTTTTTTGCTTGCGTCAAAACATTAATGAGAAGTCATAGTTTCATGATTAAATAGACGTAGGTTTTATTTTCAATTCAATATGCAATCAGAAATATTTAATGACTTCCAGGGAAGGGAATTTTAGTTGTTTGTAGATTAGGTTTTGTTGGGCTTGTTTATTGAATGTTCAGAGGATAATCATCTAAGGACAATATCTTAGACCACCGTTTCTCTAGATGTTTTGGTTAAGATCAGACATTTATCGTCTAAGGATAATATCTTAGACCAGCGTCTCACAAACATGATTTGCTCCGCGGACCGGTAAAAGTTGTCGAAAAACTGCTGGCTTTTCTTTAACAAAAAAATTCTTATATTTTAAATAGAATTTTTTTAAAGCGGGCTGCTAAAAAATTTTCACGGTGGAGAATAGCTCGTTTAACCTACTTACAAAAAAACATAATTCACACAGCACATGTTTCATATTTAGTTTTATTTGCTTCCACGAGTACGAATGCTTAAGTAATAATTTTTATGGTCATAAGTTTACTGGGAATTTTTGGACAACAGTATATTTATCGGTTTTATTAATTTTCTAACTTCAAATATTTTAAAAATATTCTTCTTTTAGATATCTTATGAGGATATGGTTTTTTGGAGTCCTATAATTTTACATCTTTATATGGCCAATAAATAATTTGTTTTACATAAATTGTTCATTACACATTAATCATACATAGCTTGACGATTTATTTGTTCATTTATGATTGCACACTAAATGAATTTTGTTTACAGTAATTTTTTTAAGTTAATTGCTTCAATAAGGAAATCTTTGTTACTTAGAAGTCCGGATAACGCAAAACAATTGAGTGTCGTTTTTAACATCTTACACAATAAAAGTTTTGAAAAAAAAATTTGGAGTTGAAATTGTGAAGATTGATTTCAAATGTAGTCGTCCCAAACACTGGAACACATCGACGATGTAGAATTTAATTATCTTGACTATTGAGTATTTAAAGTAGACAAAACGTCTATGGTGGAACTAAAAAAAGTACTTTTAATTTATGACCACATTACATCTGCTTCCCTCTCGAAGGCTTTAGACCCTGAAAGTCTAAACTCCTAATTGAAAATTTAAATTTATTTAAAAATTTTACTTGAATGAACTCCTCACAACATCAAGCTTGATATTTATATAATATAATAAACATGATTAAAATAGTTTTATGTATAGTTATATATTTACAGGAGAATAACAATAACTTGAGAAACTTTTTACCACGATATGCTCGTTCCCGTCCCGAAATTTAAAAATACAAAGTGAATAGAAAGCGCAATACACTAAATTGAAATTCATAGAAAACTTATGTATGTTCCTCGCATAATATAATAAGATTACGTTCATAAACATGCGTATAAAAGACAGAGCAAAACATGTTAAACTACCGCCATGGATTATAGAGAACGCTGTTTACTCGCTACTACCAAAAAACTATTGTTGCAACATAAGTTTGAGTAATTGGAAATTTAGACCATAATAAAGCTGGTTTCTAAGCTTAATCAGAAATTGTGAATATTTCTCGTTATTATATTCTATTTCAGAGTTAGATGATATCCGCTTTTAAACTATTACGTTTCGTAATTCATATGATATCTAAGTGTTTGGAGCGTAAAATCAAATAATAAATGAAACAAAGTTTTTTAACATTTTTTTATTAAATATAAAAAATCATAATAAAATAGGTATTTATAGAGTTTATAACTAAAATAAAAATTATTGACTTTTTTTTCAAGTCAAAAAATTTATACAAATATTTTTTATTTTTGTTACAAACTTTATAAATATCTATTTTATTATTAATTTCTAGTTTTTATTGAACAATTAAATGCATATCACATTTTTTAAACAAATGGAACCAAAATTCTATTATGTAATATAATATAAAGTTATTGAAACTCGAGACTGATTGTTTTACAGTTTATATGCTTTGATAATGACGAGATTGTTTCGTCGAAACTATAGTCAGCTTTGACAATTTTGAAAATATATTGGATTTTTGAATTAATTTTTTTTTTCATTTATTATTTATTAAGCTTAGTTTTCATCTTCGCCATGTTCATGTCGAACATTTGTAAGTGCTAATCCTTCTTGTAATTTTTCAGAGATTTAAATGTTACAAGCAAGTTTGACTGTATACATGTTGCACATCCCTAAATATATTATCGACTAATTAATTCCGGTAGTCACTGATTACTTCATATTAAAATATAACGTTCATAATGATTTACCTATAGCTCAATCTGTTCGTTGAGTCTGATGAAATTTGGTTCCAGTCAATAATTTTTACAATTATTCAAATCAAATTTCACTTCGGCTATGAAGTAATTTTCGTTTGTTTATCATATCCATTGATTGAATGATTTTGTTTAGATTACATTCTTATAAAATAATTTCAAGTTACGTACAAGAAAACGCAAGAATTAGAACACCAACGATGTAAACATGTGGTCTCTTAATGGGGCTCCTATATAGTGTACTTATTAATAATAGATAAATTTTTTTCTTTGTTACAAATACTATTTTAAAGTAGAACACACTACGGTTTCTCTATAAGTTTATATGACTCTTCTAGTTTTTAAGCAATAAAAAAATGCTTTTAAGTAGACTCTAATACCGTTTGGATTTTTCGGTTCTCATTTTATCTATTAAATGTTATTGACGGTGTTCCACGGTAAATGGACGTTTTTGGAATGGGTAGTACTCGGTAAGTAGGGGAAGTGCGGGTCTGTTGTAGCTGTCTATCGACTCTACATAAGCCTGAGAACACCGCGTGTTTGCGTACGATACGTTTGTTAAAAGTGAGGAATCAGTGATTAAAACGAAACGACGCTTCAGGTATTACTTCAATATCGGACATCATCGCGTAACATCATTTTCAGATGGGTTTCCACCCTTCGAACAAAAGGTTCATTATTGAAAATAAAGCCACCTGGTCCTTCTCGAACAAGCAATGAGGAAGAGCACTCTGAAACGTCTTTTATATGAAGATCTGGGCTACCACCCGCACAAATTGATGATAACCTTACATTTGTCCAAACAATGCGTAACATGTTTGAACAACAACGACCATTATCATGAGCGATGAATCTCATTTCCAATTTAAATGGGTCAGTCAATATACTAATTACAGAGTTCAAGTAATTACACCGGTCAGTCAAATTACACAGTTCAAAAGTAACAGTGTGGTATGTTATTGACATGAGCGGGATGAGGCATTGTATTTTAATCACGGATTGGCCACTTTTAACAAACGTATAGTAAGCAAACATGCTCTTGGGCTTATATAGCGTTGATGGACATCTACAACAGACCCTTACTTCCACTACTAACCGAGTACTACCCATTCTAAAAACATCCGTTTCCCGTGGACCATCCGACATGTTTTTCCTATAGAAAAAAGTATGTACAAAAGTTTCTGATTCGGAATATTTTTTGTAAGCTTGTGTTCTGAAAGTTCTTAAGTTCAAAAATAGTGCTTAAATCATCTTTGTGTATGCATGTTCCTAGAGTTCGAATATATCAAGAAGTTCTCAACCAGATAAAATATGAACTAAATGAAAATCTAGTGGCTCGTCGCAGTCTAGTAGGAAAACGCTAGATAGTGCTACTATTGCTACTTTAAGAACTAATGGTGTCAACGTAAATTTTAAAGTAGTCTAATTAGGATATTCTAAGAGTGGCTTTGGCAATGCTATATTAAGAAAGTTATTTGAATGGTTTAATCAGTGAACATAAAATTCACACGACAAATAATAATCAAGAGACCACGAGCAATCTCGTGGTATTGAAAATTATATTCGTTAAGGAAGATAGTGTTGGTATTCCTTAAACGTATTTGTGTCCAAAGTAAGCAATCTCGGCTATTCCAGTCTCAGGAGCTCTAAAACCTTCTAAAGGAAGCGGTAGTAGGTTCAAAAACATTTGGGGTGCGTTCGAGGATCTAGAAATTGCTGGCTTCTTATGAAAGAAAATAATATATATGAAAAAATTTGTGATTGGATTATTTTTGTGTTTGGATAATCTTCAAATTCTAATAATTATACAATATAGAAAATTTTGAAAATCTCGTCATCTTCCGCGTTCTCTAGGTGCCTTTGGTTGCCTCCTTACGTTCTGGATTGCATCTGTTGTGCTTTTCGCTTTCCTGAATCCGTATTGTTGACCACTAATTCCACATGTATCGTCAAGCCTTTCCTGTATTCTTTTTAGCAGCAACCTTTCGTATAGCTTACCGAGTATATTCAGTATGCACAATGGTCTGCATGCCGCTGGATCATTTTGTGTTCTTCCTTGCTTGTTCACCAGTACCAACGTACCACATTTGTAATTCGGTGGGAATTCTCCTTCTAACGATCTTCCCCGGAATGTTGTCCAGCCTTGGTGCTCATCCAGTACTAATAAGTTTGCCAGCCTCTTTGATTTCTTCCGCCGTAAATATTAGTTCCTCTTTTTCTCCTCCATAACATTCGGCGGTATTATCTCCCAGCTCTATCCCCGCTGGGAACAAAGTATTTATAATTGCGTCCATTTCATGAGGTGTTTTAACAGCTCTAGTTCTTCCTTCCAGCTTTTTCCGAACAATATAGTACCCGAGGCCCTAAGGGTCTATATACACTTCTTTCTGTAGCTCGCTCAAGCACACAACCTTGCACTTTTTGATTAATTCTTAAAGTTGCGTTCTCGTACCGCGTGCAGCGTCTTTTCCAGTTTTTAGCTCGCGTCAGGTCCGTTTCTAGCAATTCAGCAAGACCAAGGCAAAGTTTTCAATCCCATGAAAACATATTGTGGCACCGCTTAGTCAATGTTGCATACAATATCAACAAGTTTTACAATTCGGTATAATACGAAACATAACGATAATAAAAATGTCTAATCACTTTTAATAATAATTTGGTTAGCACGAGGACATGCCCAATGCTAGTTGCACAAGTCATGTAAAATCGATGAGTATATTCTAAAGAAATATTTCGATTTATTAAGCAAGCAATATACAGTTACTAAGAGCTAAAAATTATGATTAGAAATAAAACAAATATATCAAATTAATTACATCTAGAGATCACAGCAAATGTCCAATAACTAGCTACTAAATATATAGCACATGTACACAGGAAATAATTAAAATAATAATCTTGAAATTGCATTCAAGCATAGCATTCTTAAAAAGCAGTTTTGAGATTTTATAAATTATAAAACCAATAGTATAGGTATATATAATAATACTCATAGCAAGAAAATATAAACATAACACCAGTAAACCTTAATGCTGTAACATAAATAAAAATTACAGGATTAAAGTGGTATGGTTACATATTTAATAAGAAGGAATTTATTTCCTAAAAAGTACATTATTTAATAAAAGACAATTAATTCTATATAACTTATTTTACAAGTAAATGATTCATAATTTGCAGTTTAATTATATAATATGCAACAAATCTATTTTTGGAGGGCTCAACAAATTTTTTGTTTTTGTTTTACGTAGGAAGAGGAGAATCTTCAAAAGAGGAAGGATGACTGGTGCATCCAACAACTGTGGGATTTTTACCCACTATACTCCACTCCCTGTTGGGATTGTACATTGTTGGGAGATTGGTGAGTTTGTTTAAAGGAGGCTTTAGGATTTATCATC
>WYDF02324575.1:0-14245 GCA_009867245.2 Adranes taylori | reverse complement strand
TCTGTTCTGTAGATAGATTCCTAATATGTTCTATAAATAAAATTATAATTTTATTGAGTGGTCATAATGCAGGAAGCTAGTGCTTTAAAGAAAAAACTAATTTTACCAAATATTCCATAAAAAAAGTAAGTATTAAAAAGCTAAAAACATTTATGGATGGATTTATTGCTAACTTCCAACACGTACTATTTATTCATCATCTAAAAAAATATTGATTGTTAAAATTAATAATAATTTTAACAATCAATATTATTCTTCACTTAATATTATCCTCAATCTACAAATGGTGCCTAATAGGTCAACAAATGCGGCCACAGATTAACAAAAACTGTATGAAAATTATGTACTAGAATTATTTGGTGGTTACGTCTTTAATAGTCTTTAATTTGCACAATAACTTTTTATGGAGTCTTCGCAAATTTTTTAGATTATGTGCTATTTTTAGCTCATTTAAAGATTTAAATGTCTATTAAAAAAGTAAGGGTGGGGGCTCTGTTCCTCCTGGATCAAAACTGAAAAGACTGTACTGATTATAAACTTAATCTTTTAACAAAACTTAAGAATATATTATCGAGCCTTCCTATGTTTGTTTAATATAGTAATAAGTTTTGTGTTATTATTAAACGATTTATTTTATAATTAAATTCCTTTTTTTATTAATTCTTCTTTTACAAACCTCAATAAACTGCTTATTTAACATACCTACCTAAATTACAGTGTTTAATGTTTTTATTTATTTCTAATAAGCAACCATTGTTAATTTGTCCCTCAAGAATTGGAGCAAAGAAAAATATCTCATCCCAGTTATGTCATTAATTGTCTTGCAAAAAAAAATCATAAATTTAAATACCGTTACGAAATGTTATACGCATATTTTACGTTATATTGCGTTAAATAGTGTTTTTACAATTTCAAAGAGAATAACAGTTGAACAACGAAGCAAGTAAAACAAAATGCAAATCAGTTTATAGAGAACGATTGTTTAAAATCACCGTCAACTTTCTCACAAATTAGTGATATATACTACATGCGTTGATATTATTTTGATTTTATCTCTTTCGCAAAGCAGTTATGTCTGGAAAGGTAAGAAATATTCAATATACGTTCCAGTGACGTACATCAACATAGCAGAAAAACAGTGGCGTGCATATAAACGCAAAATGTGCGCTGCACACCCTAATAAATAAAAAATTAATATAATTGAAATTTTATTCAGAATATAAAATTTATTTGAAGAGTAAATAGAATCTGTAGTGCTGTTATTCTGATAAAGCGCATAACACTGATATAATTTTAATAGGCACGTAATACCAACAAGGGAATTATTATTACAATTTTTAAATTATAAGAGATGTCTTAAAAAAGCGGATGGTTCCAAATCTATGGCGCCATTTCACCAATTATTACAAGGAATCATCAGCATCTTCTTTATTTTACTGTCGTAGCATTTGAAAGACTACGATTAGCTCCCTAAGCCACCAATCGCATGTATGTTGAAATGAAAATTCGTCTTATAAATTATTGATTTATAAATGCAACCACCATTACATTTGTAGAGGAGTTGGTCATTGATGTTTTTTAATTAGTCGGTATTACAAACCTAATGAGAAGCAATTAAGATAAGGCATCGTTGTATCAACTCGCAAACGAGATATTAAGTGCAACGAAGACAGACTAAACAACGAAGTCCCTTGAAATCCCTATCCGTACTATTTTCTCTAGTACATACAGTTATGTTGCATACGAATTTAGATAAAGGGTAAATAGAATCTATAATTAAGTAAGTAGGTGTTATTTCGAAAATTGTAATGTAAAGGTATTTTAATAATTATTTGTAAAAATTGGAGCAAGATGGACACGTATTTCTAGCATAGGTTTATAGCAGTTATCGACACTTTTTCTTATTCCAAATATAGGCGTAAGGTCTCTGAAGCAAGGGACCTAGAGTGATCTTAATCGAAAAGGGGACTTTAACAATCAAAGTTCAAACCCTTAACACATGTGGCTCATCTCTAGTATTAGAGTACGTACTAACACGATATATAAAGATATGTAAACAGTATTTACTTTCCAATAATTTCTCACAGCAAAGAAGAATTTTTAAGTAAGTAGGAGTTATTTCGAAAATTGTAATGAAAAGGTACTTTAATACTTATTTGTAAAAATTAGGGTAAAAATTATTGTAAAAATTATAAGAATCTATAATGCTGTTTTTCTAATAAAGCACATAAGACATTTTATTTTAATAGGTGCGTAATACCAACAAGGGACCTATCGTTACAATTTTTAAATTATAACAAATATCTTAAAACAGCAGATAGTTCAAAATGTATGGCGCCTTTCCACCCATTATTATAAGGGATCATCAGCATTTACTTTATTATGAATATCACTGTCGTAAAATTTGAAAGACTACGATTAACTCACTAAAACGCCAACTGAAAATTCGTTGAAATGAAAATTCGTTTTATAAATTTATAAATGCAACCAGCATTATACAATCTTACTTATTTCTCATTAGGGTTTGTAATAACGACTAATTAATAAACATTGGATCAAAAATAACTAAGATTATCAGAATGAAGTTGGAACCAACGGAAATTCTCAGAGCTATAACACATAACATGATTTAGCAAAAGAATTACCAGCAGCATCCAAGTAGCCACGAATAAAACTTGTACACAAACCACACCAAAAAACAACAAATTGAGTGCTGACACTATGACCCTCTTAGAAGAACATCGGAATATGGACAGAGAAGAGACTGGTTACCGAGATATCAATAAAACCATCAGAAAAAAAGGCGGAAAGACCTAAAGACATACAGCACCTAACTGCTTCATCGCATTATCGCCGACAACGCCACCATGCGAGTTGACAATATTGAAATCTATAATGGTTCGAGGAAAAATCAAAATCTTTAAGATTAAAACCTACAAGGGTGAAATCGTCAGTGAAAAAAAACCTGCTATTGCCGCCAACTTTCAAAACTTCTACGGAAAACTATTCAGTTGGTCACTCCCGAAGTCAGACATACAACGGTCATGGAAAGGCGAAATGTCCGAAATGTGGACTCCGATGAGATACTGGCGATCGACAGAAGCGAGCTCAAGGGTGCGTTGAAACGCATGAAGAACAGAAAGATTCCTTGAGAAGATGGAGTAAGAGGCGAAATGTTAAAGATGGGAGGTAACACACTAGAAGATGCAGTCCTCATGAACAAATGCCGAACAGAATAACGGATACTAACAAAATGGCGGAATGCCGAACTCATCTTACTATTCAAAAAGGATCATTGTACGAGAATAGAAAATTACGGGCTCATCAGTTTGCTGTCCACCTTATACAAACAGCTGAGGAGAATAGTCACAGGTCGTCTGACGAATAAGTTTGATTTTTATCAACCAACTCAACAAGCGGGATTCGGAAGATTCTTTAGCATGATAGATCATCTTCAGGTCATGCATATGCTGATAAAGAAGACAACGGAATATAACATACATCTGACTTTTATCGATTATCAATAGGCCTTTGATTCAATTGAAACATGAATACTATTGGCGGAAATGGAAAAGCAATAATTGACTTTTGATACTCCAATACCATTCAACACATCAACGGGAATACTATTATCAAAATAGAAGATGAGGATCTCAATCAATACAGGGATTCGTCGAGGAGACACAATTTCCAATTTCTCCTAAATTGTTCAGCCTGACTCTAGAGGACGTTTTCAAAGCTCTCAAATGGGAAGGAAAAAGCACAAGCCTCAGACGGCATATACCTGAGGCATTAAATGGTTTCCAGACGATATCGTTCTCATAAATAGGAACCCAAAAAAGCTGAAGCGCATCCTGGAACAACTAGAAAAGACCTCAATAAATGTGGGCATGAGTATGAACATGCAGAAGATGAAGATTTTGAGCTGACACAATCCAATATACGATTAAACAAAAAACCGTGCAAATAGTTGACCACTATATGCCTAGATCGTAACATCAAACTGGGGAAAGAAAACCAAACGACAGAAGTAACTAGGAGAGTGGAACTTGCTGTCTCAGGCATAGAACAATGCCCATTAACTTGAAGAGAAAGGTATACGAGCCATGTGTGCTACCGGTGAGAACTTACCATCTGGTAACCAAAATGCTCACACAAAATAGTACCAACAGACTTCTAGTGTACCAGAGAGCGTTGGAAAGGGCGACACTGGGAATTAGCATACGGGATCGAGTGCAAAACGAGCTATAAGGGATCCGAAGACGCACTTAGGTGAAGGATGTAATAGGGCGAATTGCCAGCCTGAAATGGCGTTGGGGAAGGCACGAGACGGAATGGCCGAAACAAATCGCATAATGGAGAGCCAGAACCACATGAGCGTGGGACGACCGCAGCAGTCGGCTGCGGGAAAGCAGTGGCTACAGACAGCATCCAACAGATCGGCATGGGGAAGAATGGAAGAGGCCTATGTCCAGGAATGGACGATGACAGGCTCAGGCTGAGAAAGAGAACAAAATACGTGATGTCTTTTTTATATAAAATAAATTTTTCATTTTAACAGATTTGTTTGGTTATTTTTCTGTTAATATACATTCATTTTATAATCATCCTAAATAAAAAAAGTTATGCATTTTGGAGTTAAGTTTTTTGGGTGTAATGGTTTGGCACTGCTGAGCGGCAATCAAAAAGACGTTAGTTCGACTTCATAAAATATAAATACATATTTATGAATTAATTAACCTTTTTGTGGACTAACAAAACAAAATAATTGAATTGAATTAGTTTAATTAGAATTTATTTACTTTTTTCATTTATGTGCGTAGTCTAATAAACAAAAAATATCTTTTAGAGCAACCAACTATTTACTATTATATTATCTTATATTTTGGTCACAACAGTATATTAATAATCTGCAAAACACGTAACGTGCTGCATAGTCGTACAAAAACACAATAACCGAAGAGAACACAGAATAATATCAATATTTTAATCCTATTGTTTTGTAAATTATCCGACAAGTGGCTATTGTGTTAAAATACTACTATAGTTCCATACTACGGAACAAACAATTCTTTAGGCCCCAAAGAGCAGCTGTTTATTTGAGCCACGACCTCTTCTGCTGCTCATAGGAGTATATATTTTGATTCATTGATAGTTTCATTCATACATTTTTTTTAAATATATTTCTCAATGACGTGCGTCGTTTTTCTAGTTGTATGTACAGTTTTCGAAGGTCAATGATTTATTATCTTTTTCAATAAATATACTTGGCGTTTTGTACTTGTTTACAAATGAATATAAATTACATATTTTAAAGTATTAATTGTTCATCAAGTTGCTTTTTTATAATATACCAAATCAAATACTAATCACAGTGGAAACGACAACATAAACATATAATTTACTAAGCGTCGCTTAAATTTAAAATTATTTATTTCCAACTCCGGGGTGTGTGACTCGAATGCTATACTTCTTAGCGCCATTTCTTATAAGCCTAGATAGTCGTCATAATTTTAATATTTAATAAAAATCTTCTTCCATACTGCAATTTTCCACATATTGCAACGATATCGCTTCGTGTTGGTTATTGTCGGAAGCATGGAGCAAAACTATTATAAATCTGTAAAGAAAAAGCTAACTCACAAGTTTTCTCCATCTGCAGTCATAAAACACAATCACCATTCAAGAATTCAAGTAAAATTGTTCACCCCGCCGAACATCTTTCCAATCTAGAACCCATCGGTGCCTTAATAAAACCTAATACCAGAAGTAGCACATATTCAAATATTACCATACATCTGAAGCCAATTTGGCTACTAAACCAAGAATTCAATGTTGTCCTCCGACAATCACTTACAAACAGCATTCCAAACCTGCAGTTGTCACATCCTTCCAACTGTGGTGCGGCGTACGATAAGGCTTGCTCCCTGCCGCTACTTACTTACTATATGATGATGGATGATGCTTCTCTTACCTCTGTGAGTTCAGCACTCAGGATAACTCCTCGTCCTTCCAATGTCGGGTCCGACTAAGTTACTTACAACCGATTGTTTCCTGATACAAGGGCTGTTGATGCAAGTCACACTGACTATTTATTACCCGTCCGTTACAGTTCAGTGAGGGGCTATAGGTCCTCTTCCCACCGACGCAGATAGAGACCAGTGCGACCAGATGGGAAGCTTCCAATAAAATTCTATTTTAGGTATTATGCAAATATGAGTTGTCTTAAGCAGTCGGTTAGAATCCAGTGCGACCCAAATGGGAAGCTTCTGATAAAAGTCGATACCAGCTACTTAAAATACACTTCAAATTTGTTGTATTGAGATGGATCCCTGTCCAGTGTGATCGTAGATCACCTCTGCCATTCTAATGAAACTAGTAAATTAAATATTTGTGTTTATTCAAACAACAATAAGCCTTATGTATTATCTAAGAATATTTTTAGAATAAATTTTTGACTCTTAATAGAAATAAATCTCATTAATTGTGACTTCCAAAGTCTTCCAAATTTCGCCTTATATACACGGCCGGGGAGCGATAATGCACTGATACGACTTTACCATAGTCGTATCACTACACAACCAACTTGTGTAAATGTCGTATTACTACACAACAAATTCGACTCAACCGCAAGAGTTAAAACCGCCAAAGCATAATCAACTTTCCTTCGGTTCCATGAACAGTACTGCTCTCCCTGCGAATGGCTCAGTTAATAATTTTAGGAACTATTTGCACAGGTTTATTACAACCGGACTGGGTCGACACTCCTTCCCCTCTTAGTAAAACTAATTGTCGACTTCTTGGTACCATTAGGTCTCACAATATCTAACCTCGATTCGTTTCTACTGCTTTGTTCCGTGCCCTTCGCTGTCATATCCCCAATTTCAAGGCTCGTTGTCTATTCGGTTCTAATATAATCCTGCATAATCCTTAAATTACAAAGACGATACTAGAGTCTCGCAGAACCCTTCTTACCTGTCTTCCAATAAATAGCCCTTGAGATATATACCCGCATCTCTATACTTCAACTTCAGGTCAATCAAAATAATATCAATAGCGGAGACACCCGGAATAACAATTCGTATCTATTCGTTCGTCCGCCATCATGGAAACAGCGGTGGCGCTGATACCTTCTTGTTCATTTTAGTAATTAAGCAATTAGCGCAAGAACATCTAGCATAGAGTTACGTATCTAATATAGAACGCGGCAGCGATCTTAATCTTGGATTATGTTGCAATATAATTAATTTAAATATTATAAATATTAATTAAAGTATAAACCATTATTGTTAATCTTGCATAATGAGTTTAATAAATATTCTGTAATAAACAAGAAAGAATTTAACAAGTAAAACGATTTGCTTAGACTTGGCAATCGTAAATGTATTAATCATATGGAATTAAAGAAACTGAATTAATTATGAATGTAACTAAATAAATTGCTTTATCTTGGAAAATTATGAAACGTATTTAAGTGTCATTTATATAATGTTGTATAATTTTTTAAAAAGAAGGTACACTGGCGTGAGACCTTAATTGTTGCTCTTAATCTCATGCCGTTCCTTAATCTCATGCGGTTCATCATGACTCCAATTTGCCCGCTATTTAGATCGTTTTCCATAAACTTTCGAACTGTTTTTTTATTGTCTGAAACGCTTACGTGTCGGACATTTCTTGTCGGAAATATATTTTCTATACAGGTAACCCCCGTTGATTGCAACTGATATTTGCAGAGAAGGTCGTAATAAGTGAAATTTCAATGGGGGATAAAAAAAATAATTTTAGAGTATGAAGAAACACTTTATTGATAAAATAAACATTATAAATATGAAAATACATAAGTTAAGTAGCATAAAAGTAATATAAATGAAAAAATGTTATTCAATCAGTTGCAAAAAGAATCTAGTTGTTCCTTGCTGGGTCTATTCTTCCATTGTTCCTTGCTGGGTTTTCTTTCAGTTATATCTCGCACAGGAACAGGTTCTATGTCATAATTTTCTTGGATCATAGTATGGCAGTTCGTTTCCTGCATCGGTTAAAGGGTAGCAGGCGATTTTAGCAAAGTTTAAACATCATCTACATCAACACCTTCAACATCCCAAAACTAAAATACTAATACCATCAATAATATTTTGAATATCATTTCCATGAATGATGTTAATTTCTCTGAACAACTTCTTCCAAACACCCTTCATACATACTGGGTAACTTCATTCTACGTTTCGTCAATGTTCCTGATATCTTTCATAATCTTAAATTGTTTTCACCAAATCCGCAGGGCATCTGTATCACCTTTATCAGTTTCTTCAATCAGTTAGCGCATCATTTTCCATAAATAATATGCTTTAATAAACTCGTTCTACTTTTAAGTTATTTAAAACATATTAACATTTGAAAGAAATTGATTATCAAAAAAATAATTCGCTTCTGATAAAATTAACATCCAAATTCAAATGATTCCAAACAAACATCAACTTATTGAAGATGTGCATAGGCGCAGGTTAGATTAAAATACAGCTTAAAAAGAATATAGCGATATAATATACATCACGCCGCGTAATTAAATTTATATTTAATTGTTAGCGTTATTTCAGTTCACGAATTATTATATTAATTAGGATTTATTTTATTCAAAATATAATCAACGCTATTTATCGAACCTTTCAATTACTAACAAAATCTCAATTACGCGCTTCTAATCCACGAACATAAAACTAAGTTATTTCCTCCGATTTCTCTTGACTCTAATACTCTATGGGAAAGTTTCCTCCTATCCCGCGGAAGTCTTAAAACCGGCGAGCCGAGCGTTGTTTCAATTAATTAAAATTTCCTTTACAATGTATTTCAAATGTTTAGAAATCTTTATATTTGAATCTAAGATTTGAATATATTTAATGTCTTTTTTGGCATTACACTATTGCGTCCTGATCCATGGACTGTAAGACGAAAGTGGTATTTGGAGGCAAGAGTGCTAATTCAACTGAAAAATCAGTGCACAGAGTTTCAAGTTCCAGATGGTGTCCCGGCGCATTGTGCAACACCATAAGAGCTAGAGGTTTAATGCCAATATTTTCGCAATATTTTTTTATTGCTGCCCATATTTTGTATCACCCAGGCCTTACGGGTCATCATCATCATCATCATCATCATCATCATTAAACAGCTATATATTTATAGCTATATATTTGTCCACTGTTGGACATGAACCTTCCGTAAAGACTTCCACTTCTCTCTATCTTGCGCTACGTTCATCCAGTATGTACAGATGCGATATATATATAGTCTCACCAGCGAGTGGGCGGTCTATCCCTGTTGCGAAAAGCGTGTTCTCGTGGTCTCTACTCAGTTATTTTCTTTGTCCATCTGCCATCGTTCATTCGAGCTAGGTGGCCAGTCCTGTTTCATTTGAGACTTGATATTCTTTGCCATGGCATCTGAGACCCCACTTCTCCTTCTCACTCCTGTATTTAGGATTCTATCTCGTAGGGATACGCCTAGCATTATTCTCTCCTTGCTTCTCTGCGCTACTCTTATTTTGGTGGCCGTTTGTTTTGTTAAAGTCAGTGTTTCGGCTCCGTATGTTAGTATGGGTAAAACGCACTGGTTGTAGACTTTTCTTCTGATTATTTCGCAGGTTTGATTGTCTCTCCTGAACAGTCTGAATTGTTGACTGTTAGACTTTCACTGATAACCAGGTTTGACATGAATTTTGTCTTACCGATGCTGATGCTCAGCCCAACCTCTTTTGATGCCAGTTCTAATTCACTTAAAATTTCTATCACTTTATTAAAGTTGTCCGTAATTAGTACCAAGTCATCGGCGAAGCGTAGATGACGAAACTTCGCGCCATTTATATTGATGCCCAGGTTTTCAACTTAGGTCCGCTTGAGCATGTAGAATTTGGGGGAAATGACATCGCCTTGCCGCACACCCTGCTCGATTTTAAAGTGGGGGGTTTCTTCATGAAGTCTAATGACAGATTTTGCGCTCTCATAAATATACTACCGTTAGATAAACATTATTAAGCATGTTTAAGAGAGCCTTACGGTTACTCCACCAAAGAAACATGGTTTTTAGAATATCGTTTCATGGCACGAGTTTCTGATTGACAAATAAAGGATTTCAATCTGAATTCTTCAAGATGCATTTCCGCCGAGAAGATTTTAAAGGATACCATAGACCGAATGATTTATTCATTATGATTTGGGTATTCACAGGCATAGAGGTTTGATTTTGATCCTCTATCCATTTACTTCAATCGTTTTCTCATTTAAATCGCAGTACAAATGTGCTAATGAACAATGAACTAACAAAACTTTGTTATTAGCACCCGTCTAGCATTATACCGCGCTATAGTGAATTATCACTCGCCGGGGTCGCTATCAACAGGGGTTACCTGTATATTTAGAAATATGAAATGGAATTTAAAAAAATTCCAAAAATATGGCCTGAAACAGATTAAACCGAAAACAGCCTCTGAAATACATAAAGCACCGTTCATTAATTTTAAACGTGCATTGTTTTTTTTTATAATTTCTTATTATCACTAATAAGTGCACCACATATACTGCACAATCTTTAGAATGGATCGCTATTTTCGTCTATCTTGAAATATATGCCTCATTGATTTCAATGGAGCAAAGAAGATATTTATAAAAATTATGCAATATATTCATGATGTATATGTAAATGTTCTATTCAATAGCAGAACAGTTCATTTTAGTTAAAAATACGCATGTCAAGAGGCTTGTACACATTCAACAGATAATTAACAAAATAGGTTTATAAAAATTTTTAATAATTTCAAAATTGTCAAAATTGACATTTGTATGTTGTCGAAAAGTTTGAACACGTCAGCTCAACTTTTGTGTAGTTACTTAAAAATCACACGTTGTTTTGCCATTTTTAAAATTACCGGTGTGGTCACCTAATGCACCACCACAAAGAAAAAGGCTGATCTAAAGCAGGAAACGCGTCACAGTGTGTACCATTTATTTGCTAGAAGCAGTAAAAGATGCAGCCGCTCGGTATTCTGTATCGGAGAAGACTATAAGTCGAATTTCGCATCGAGGACAACAATCTTGACGTGAAGAATCAGCAAATGCAAATGCAAATGCAAATTAGCGGAAATCCGGAAGAGTCGGCAGGCAGTGCAAAAATCGTTAATATAGAAAATATAAACGTAATATCCATTCATCGCCGCAGAAATATTCGATTACTTGCACATGCTATTGGAATTTCAAAAAGTACAATCCACAGAAACATTAAATTTAGACTTATTAAGCCTCATTCCAACGCAGTAAATCCATTCCTTACTAAACAATTTAGCGTTTGGAATACTGCCAATCAATGCTTGATTCGGAATGCTGATGCATCTATTTTTAAGGATGTGAAAAACTACATTCATGTTGATGAGAAATGGTTTTATTTAAAGAAGATATCGAACAAGTACTACTTCGCCAACGATCGGATGGAGCCTCATCTAACATGCAGTAGTAAGAGGTGCATCACGAAGGTAACGTTTTTGGCCGCTGTTGCTTGTCCATGATGGAACGATTCCCGTAATCAATGGTTTGATGGGAAATTAGGGATTTGGAGATTTGTAAAACAAGAACCATCCAAATGTAGGAGTAAAAACCACCCAGCTGGCACTCTAGAAACAAATATCATTGAATCTCTGAACAAAAGCGAATACACACACATGATAATGGGTAAACTTCTACCTGCAATTTAAGCCAAATAGCCTCGGTCTATCAGACGTACTCCTTTTTTGTTAAGGAAGTTTATCAAATGCATTTACGCATTGCCCACATGCTGGCTTATCATTCTGTGCTTCTATTTCATGGGGGTGGTGTGTTGTACTTCATCCAGACATGTGCAATACCAACTAAACCCTATCATCCGAAGCTCTACTACACTACACACTCCGGAACTGCGCAAGCATTGCTTCAGAGTGTGTAGAGGGATGTTACAGCTGCTTATATAAACTCTCGCTGGACAGGTCATCCCCTGTGGATTGTTTGGCCTTCACTGCGGTGGTATTAACTTTGGCTAGTCTTTTCTTATACTTTGCGCTGCCGCACTATCAATGCTATCAAACCGTCTTTCATTATACGCCGTCTCCGATAGTACTATATTATCTAATGGTGAGAACACCGCCCAAGTTTTCTTGGCGTGCGCCATTTTCCCGCAAATCTTCTCCGGACTGAAGTCTCCGGCGAAATAAACTTCGGCCTCACGTCTATCTTCCGTTCAAGCCCGCTCGACAACAGCACATAGTGTGCTCCACGCTGTCTTTGCACTCCACAACACAGTATTCACATACATCGAACTCTCTTCGACCGATAAGATGAAGATATTCTCCGAAGCTGCAATACCCAGTCAAGACATGCGTAAAATAGTAATATTCAAACGGCTATATTCAGCCTTCACCCATTCCTTCACTCAGCCGCCAAAAACCACAAGGGTACAATATCCGCTATCACATTCAGTGCATCTAGAGACAGAGTTCTATAAGCAGGCGTTATTCCTATTCAACACGCTGTGCTTTATCCAGCAAGCCAGCTGTTTTTGCTGTATTCATTTCCTCCACCCAAATTGGTGCCGCATAGAGGGCAACCAATTCTATAACACTGTATAGTACTACCAGTTATTTGTGCAAATGTAGTTAGCTTTTTCAGCTGGGTGGTTGACGTGTGCACCGAGTCGCAGTGCTTTGTCAAGCACAGCTCCTAGGTATTTGGCATCCTTGCTGAATTGTTCCTGGTATCCGAGTACTCTAATTGTTGGAGGGGTGACTTTTCTCCTACTAGTAAGCTTTATGGCCTAGGTGATTTTTCTCCAACCATTTCTCAACACAGGCTATTTAGTGTACGGTTTAGGTTTTCCTCTAGCACCTGTTCTTGCTTATATGTAACGGCCACATCGTTGAATAGTTGAATAGAACCAACAACAAGTTAACCCGGTACTTTCGTTGCAAGGAACGCAGCCCTTATCTAGATAGCGCAGTGTCCAGTCGGCCATATTAAAAGCATTTTTTTACGAATAGACGTACTTCTATTTCCATTCAACAGGACAATGCTAAACCGCATTTTGATAAGAACGGTAAGGCCTTTAATGAAGCTGTTAGCACGTTAAATTTCGCTAGTACTTCAATAAACGTAATATGTCAACCCTCTAACAGTCTCGACACCAATGTACTAGATCTCGGTTTTTTTAATGGCATTCAGACGCTGCAGTACCAAACTGCTACTTCAAATGTCGATGAACTTATTGATTCCGTCATTGACGCTTTTAATGATATGAGTCGTGATACACTGAACAAGGTCTTAGTATCAAATCAGCACATGATAGAAATGGTGTAAGTAAATGGCGGCAGTAATTATTAATTGTCCCATTTAGGTAAAGACAAATTAATTCGACTAGGACAGTTACCACTTTGCCACAAATATAATATAATGTTTTTATTCAATTTCGACCCTTTCGGCCCTATAACTATAGTCACAGTATTAACAATTGTACTATACGTGGTAGTAATGAAGTAAAAACACTTCCAATTGAGCTCATCATAGATACCACAAAGTAACGCTTGACTCAATCAATAATATTTATATTTTAAAACGGACACTTATTCTGGGAATTCAATTTTCAGCAAATCGGACACTTATGGAACAGAGGATAACAAAAATCTCATAAAATTTAAAAGGTTGCACGATCACTTTCTCTTTATTCGCAGCAAGTGAGAACTAATTCAAAAGATCGTCTAGTTTGCCAGTATCTGACAGTAGCCTGTGACACATATGACTACGAGGTTTGAGTGACCTATCATATCAAAAGAAGAGACTATTATAAAGGAGCAAACAAAAAGCGCAAAAGAAAGCGCACAGTTAACCTTAACGTCGGTCCTGGGTAGGATCGCCTGTTTCATATATTTGGTGGAGTTTAAGCTGACCTTAAATTGAAATCTATCACTTGTACGCATCAAATGCAATACATACATGTGATTTGATATAATTTTCCTCGCTTATTTGTATTTATTCGCCTCGACTGTTGCTTACTCAATTTCGAAGTGTATTTTTTTTTTTTTTTTTTTGATTTGCGTAGGAAGTGGAGAATCTTCATAGACAAAGGATGCCCGATGCAACCAATAGTGTGGGATTCTTACCCAGTAAACTCCACTCCCTGTTGGGATATTTATACTTAGGGGGTTGGTGAATTTATAGTGTGAGGCTTTAGGATTTATCAT
>WYDF02324564.1:0-14245 GCA_009867245.2 Adranes taylori | reverse complement strand
TCTTCATTCGCGAGCAGAGGGCCTCGCAAAATGAATCTTGCCCACATAAATTTATGATCTTGCGCCGCCACTGTTTAGAGCATATTATTTTTAAATGCTTACTTAAAACTAACGCTTTTACTTTAGCGTTATCAGTACCACGCGTCTTATTTTACCTAATTTTGATCTTCATGAGCTAATATAATATATCGAGCTAGATTACGCAGCGATGTAAATAAATCAAATTAATTTTTTATTTTATTAGTTTTTATTTAATTCATTTTTTTATGAAATGAAATATATATATATATATATATATATATACATATGTGTGCGGATGTGGCGCGTGCGTGCGTGTGTGTGTGTGTTAATGTGTGTGCGTATGTGTGTGGGTACCTCGCCTGGGATGCATTTCAGTTTACCAGAGTTTTGCCACAATTGCATCTGACATTGTAGAGGTTTAGAAAAAGTCTGGAAACTTATTGTGTGGTGTATTTAGCATACGCTTTCGTTACCCTCCTTGCTGTGTTGGTGTCTATTGTGTCTAAATACCCGGTTTAGACAGGAGATCGTAAATGGTGGTCGTACACTGGATGATTGAGTGGATGGTTATGGTGGTCGTACCATACATGCATTTTTGTCTGATTTGTTGTTGATGTAATTTATCTGTTGTATATTTTCATAGTACGGACGTAATACAGGTGTTCAAGCGCTTGAAATGTTTTGATTGTCGTCTCATTTGTGCGATTGTCGTGTCATATGCGTCTTTCTATAAACGGTGTGCACCAAAAACCCGTTACGTTTCTTTGAAATCAATATATCTAGAAATGTCAGTTGATGACAGCTTTCTACTTCCATGATGATTTGAATCTTTGTGTGTTCAGCGTTAAGTGCGTCGAGGAATTTCTGTAGTTCATAACATCCTTCATGACATTACATACGATCGGCTTGATAATCTGATAATACCGTGGCGGATCGTGCATCTTTAGAAACCGTTCCAGTTATTCCTCTGTTGTTAATTTGACCGCCATTCACCCAAAGTGTTATCTTACCAAATTAAGTGAAAGGATAACTTGTTCGTAAGAAAGGAATGATTCTAATTAAATATCAGAACTTATATCATCTCCCAATTTCTTATATCATCTCGGTGTTTCCTCACACAAATTCGCGCAAAATGTGTCCAGCCAATCATCGTCCGGCTGCTCCAAAATAATTCTGTTGCGATCTTTTTCCTTCCACGCGATATTTCCAACCGTTTTGTTGTTTAACTAATTGCTCTGTTGATCCATAATATTTTTCTTCATTACGGATTATCAGTCTTGCCAAATTTTAGCTTACAAATACTTAATTGTCTAGCGCATAAGGTCGAAATTCGCAATTCTCTGTTGCTACATTTGCGAGCGTCCTTCCGATCAGGCATGGATCACAGATTATTGATTTTTCTGTTAACATGTCGTTCGCTTTGTACCGACATGCAAAGGGAACGACATGGAAGTTAATATTCTTTGATATGAGCCGTGCTCTTAAATAGCATAAATCAATTGGCAAATCACGCGATTTCTATAATAATTCCTAAGTTAAAAAGCATGATTTCATAGAAACATGTAGCAACTAATCATTCTATAACTCGATTCGGTATGTAATAAAATTCATCGTTATAAGTTAATGATATTCATGTGGTGATATCACAAAAGTGTCATCTACATAGCACAATTATTGTTCGTGATTTAGACGAATCTTGTTCAAAGCTTTTGTTGCAAAATCTTCCATAAAGATATTCATGGTAGCGCTTGAAAGAGACGATTCCATTAGTGCTCCAAATTGCTGTTTGTAGCGTTGTCCTCAGTGGATGGCGTAAACACTGCTAGTGCAGTCGTTAATAAGATCAGTGATGTACGTAGGAACTTGGTGTTGTTTTCATAATATGTCAAATATTTTACCTACGGAGAATTAGTAAACAGATATACAACATCAAAGGTAATTATTATGTCTATTGGCTTTAATATGTGCTCTTTGAATATCTCTAAACGATGTTGGCTGTACTTTACATATGATTTAGAGGATTCAGTTAAAAGTTGAATATGTTTGGCCAAATATAGTGAAAAATTATGTGTCGAAGAATTAAAGAATTGCCGATGGCACTTAGAGGAGCATTTTGTAGATATTCGGCAATCCATAAATCTTTCGGGATTTCGATGATTTTTCGGATGGAATTAGTTTGTTGATTTTTTCGGCATTAATAGATGAAGTTTTAACTTTCGTCTTTCTAGTCTTTCCCATGTATGTTGTAACGATAGACGTTACTGTAAAGATATAAAGATAAAAGTCTCTTTAGACTACGAATTAAATTAATTGAACGAATGAGATTTGGAAACCCTATTAAATATAAACGCGTTTACTATTTATAGAAATGATGTCCGCGTAAAGTAGAGAATTATTGTTATTATAATTTCACAATTCATATTTAAAGATTGAATAGTATAAACAAATAAACTTATTATTGTTGATGATAAATAAAACATATTTTCTTCTGAATTTTTCACAAGATTAGAAGCTACAAGACTAGACAAGAAGACTAGAATCTACTAGAAGCTTCCAACGTGTGGCCTCATGTTACATTGACTTGGCTCCCGAGTCAAATATTTCCGAGGACTGTAATTAATCAATATATGTATTTGCGGCATCTGTGATAGTCGCTAGCCCATTAGCAGCGTTGCGACTGGGAATCTGTCACAATGTGGTGAGGTCCCTACTTATTTTGACGTAAATGTTGTCTTACATTCATAATCGCAAGTGTTCATGATTATTGTTGCGTTTCCTTTATTAGCAGATAGTATCACGATTTCATTGTTGATTTTTAATTGCTGGATATTGTGCTTAGTGGGCTACCAGAACAAAGCATAAAGAAAGAGCTATTCTTTCATTTTTGTTTATGTTTTGTTTTGGTAATTTCGAATGTCGGAGTACGTGAACTGTCCTGTCCGATTGTATATGCCTCTATTTCGAGAAACTTTAATTCATCGTTCTAGACTACTTACTGGCAATGAAGGAATAGACTCTGAAATCGGAATATACCCAAATATCCAAATAGACAAGAATCTACACCCGAAACACAAAATACAATGTTCAAAACCAGCATCCTCTGAGACCACTAGCATTGCAACTTTCTGTACATAAAAAGGACTACTCTAAGTATAATATTTTTATGTACGGAGGTTTTGTCAGGATCTCATCAGGTCATCTCCAGTCCAAGGTATTTCAGTGGAGGCATGTGAGCCACTGTTGGATCTTAGGGGCGTTTTCTGTCTCATAAGTATTTAATGAAACATAGTTAATCTAATTCTTAGGTTTTAGACAAATTATAGAGCTTAATGATTAGATTTTGAATCTCCTACATAGATGAGTAAGATTGCCTTTTTTTAATCTTTAGAGAGATTAGACAGAAGTGGCTTAAGAGACATTGTGATTTAAACGAATAGTGTACTTAGTACATATACTTACAGTCATTCAGTTTCATATAGTTGCCATTTTCTGGATATTTCCATAAAATATTTTGATAGAAATGTGCAAGCCTATATTAGTTAACATATTATTTTGTTCAAAATTACTTATTATCCAAATGCGCTGTATTTTTATACGGATAGTTTTATAATCTCCTTTCCTCATTATGTACCAGTGGGTATTTCTTTTCCACTTTTCTGATTACTTTATCTATCAAGCTTCAGAGTTTTGTAATATTTTCTCGGCTAAAGCATATGCTCTCCTGAAGTGTATAGAGCTCATCACTATAATGTGGATTAGATATTTTATGGTTTTTTAAGTGTCATTAAAAGTTTGGATAAATGAAATTGTAAAGTTATTCTTAATATATGAGACGGGTTGTTGAACCATCTGCCTACTCTAAATATCATCGATCGTAGAGAAAAACGGCATCAATACAGTATTCAATACCCACTAAAAAATCAACAACATATTGTCCAAACCAAAATATAAGATCCCACTAAAAACCAAGGAATATATTACGTCCCCTACAATAAATGCTAACAACTTAGTCTATATCAGTCAACCAAACAGCAAAATATCAGTCCGAATAACTCAACACACAAACAATGTCAATAAGGAGCTTAGGATGTCCACCCTTGCTCGAAATAACTTTCATGACTGGTCGTAATATAGCTTTTGAAAAGTCAAGAACAATAGCCACAGAAACTCACTATAGTAAACGAATTAACAGAGAAGCTATACGACAACCTAAACATTTCTAGCACATTTGTATTACATCCGTACCATGAAAATAAATAATTCATCTCAACAACAAACCATTCAAAAATGCATCTATGATATGAGTACCATCAGTATCCACTCAATCACCGAGTGTAGGACCAACGATTTCCTGTCTACACGATATTACTTACATTAGCCCAATGGACACAAAGGCAACAAGATCGTACGCTAAAAGCATCACACAATAACTTTTCTGACTCTTTCTAAGCCTCAACAATGACAAATGAAATTTGGACGGAACGTTGACTGCAAACTGAAGTGCTTAGCATGCGAGCTATAACCCAGAAGAAAAGGAACATATGTATACCTCTGATCTGTTTATTTTGTTGGACAAGCTTTGCTGAAGATCATAACTAATTTCAAACTTTATAGAATATCTACTTTCTCTATGTTTATAATATCAAATCCCCACAAATATAGATACTGTGTAAACACATCTTATTTAAATTAAACTAATTTAAAGAAGACTATAATAAAATCTCCATAAGTTACAAGTGTTATCTCTATTGAAGTATACGAAACGCGAAAGTTGTAAACAGAGAAAGCTTTAGATAGATACTTTAGATGCAGCGAAAGGAAATTGTTTCAATAAATTTTCATTTGAATGTCAATTGTGTGCTAATTTTGGAGAAAATTACATTATTAAAGTGCACGTTGATGCGTAAGTAGCGTTAGTGCTGCTTTTTCTCGTAGATAACAGTATTTTTTATATCTCTTTTAAATAAGTATATTTAATGACATTTCAAACAAATGCATTGTATGAATTATTTTCATACAATCCATTTTGTTGCAGGCTAATTTGTCCAACATAAACTAATTTTACAAAGTAACAAATTGATTTAGTAATAATTTATTAACAAATAATATAAATATAAATTGATAAATAAAATTTCAGCCGTAACAGGTAAATATGGCGCGAAATTATCAAACAAGCCGCTCAATATGAAAGAATTATATACAAATATGCCGACTCGCATAAAAGCAAAGATGACCGCTTGTGCATTCTTATTGCGCTGCTTGCTATACAAAATACCGACGAAATTATCGGAAGCTTTGTTCTTAGAAATGTGTATGTATTTATTACACCGACAGTTTATACTTCCGGATCTGATTTTTGCAAAAAGCTATTATTATTTTTAACTAAAAAATGTTATAAGTTAACGAATCTTTCACCCTTCAATAAACCGTATAATTCTCACACTTTGTGTTTTCGACCGATTGATAGTTTTCTCTCATCGGTTGTCAGTTCTACGAGTTTGAGCAAAAGGTTTAATAGAAGGTTTCGATCCTATACTTTTCAAGATTTTGGTCTTTCCAAGCTACCACTACTTATGTTTTCGTAGATTGTCGTCAACAAAATAATGCAACATTGATCCTTAGAAATCTCAACGGATCAAAGAAATTTTTCTATTAGTCGAAATTCTAAACTTGATAAATTTTCAAGCAGAAGTTTCCTTCAAGTTTCACCAATCGACCCGGCGAGCTACGCAACGTGACACTGTCTAGCCGAGACGCCAGAAGCGCCTTCATGCCAGCTAATATCATATATAAGTACCCACTCCAGCCAGCGTTCTTCCGACGCATACTCAGTCTTGTGGTAGTCATTTTCGAGTGACATTGCTCGAAAATGACTACCAATTGCGAATTTTCTCACATTTTCGAGTGAGCAAATTCGCTGTTATGGCTAACATAATTCTTTTTGAATGGTTAGGTTTATGTTCTTGAACCGTGAGCGAAGTCACGATCTTGAATTTGATTTGCTCAAGTAGCAAGTAGTTTATTTTATTTCTTTAAATTTAAATTAAAAGAAAACTAATGTCAATAGTATTTCTACAATCATCAAGCCAAATATACAACAATGCCATCCATTTGAATTCCATTTCGTCAAAAATCATTTCATATCTTCAACAACTTATTCTGTAGATCAAACAACGTATCTCATGTCAATAACCATTCGACATACAACGTCAATACGTAATCAACAATCGTATCTTCGCTAACCATTCACCATTAAACTATTTAATTCTGCCGACGTTCGCATACGCCAATGCTAAATAAGAAGAGGTCATATACAATCAGGAGAACAAATAATAACAGAAATCAAATTATCTTTAGTTCCCCACTTTTTACTTGTTATTTTTGCTAATGGGATATGGTAATAAAATCATCCTAAGCAATTTTGAATTATAAATAGAATAGACACGTTGTAAGACACAAAAACAATTAACCTTATTTATATTACTCTGTTATTGCGTATAAGTATACGTGTTTACCTAACTAGATATATAGGTGTATTAATAATAATAGAAATTTACGACTTTATCACCCAGCACATGTATTAACATATTTTATGTTACAAGCAAACAGAATAAATTAAAAGCTGCCATTGTAGTCAAAAAGCATAATTACAACCCTGCTTTAAAAAGATCAAATTCGGTAACAATTTGTATAAGCATTTTTACAAAACCGTAACTGCTCATGTAAGCCAATATTGCCACCAACGTTGGCTAACGTTAGACATATTTTTCTGTTGAGCTTTCGCACATTGGAAGTGAATAGAGTCATGCTTAGTTAGTCGGAAGTAGAGCCAACATCAAGATGTCAGACAAATAAGTGGCCATGGATGCGTTTGTTCTGCAGAGCACTGCTTATTTTAATATTTTGCAGCAATGACTAGAAGAACATTTGGCGACTCGATCATGCGCCAGCAACAGTGTTTTTCGTTTTGTGGTTTTTATTCATTAGAGTCCATAGTACTGGTTCTGCTTGGTAGAGCTCCAAAGAGCTTAAAAACATTTTATTTTACCACGTCTCCTTGGATAATATTACTTTGTTGAAACAGTTGTGTCACGCGCTCAAAATAAAGATCGACTGAGAAAGGAATGGTAATCGTCTAATGTATGGTCTCACCTAAGGCACCCCAAAATTTCTTTGATGCTTCGTCAAAAAAAAGACAAATAACTTACAACATTGACGCGCACGTTTGTTATCGGATTAACATACCCTAGCATAATACAAATTGACCAATTAGATTTAATTCAATAATTAAATAATGAGAGAAAATTTTATATGTTTAACCGCCAATGCATGGAACGGACCTAAATTTGCGACAGCAAATGTTGCATATATACCTTCAAAACTTAGTTTCTAGGAAATAGATATGTATGGCACATCCTTGTACGTAAGTCGCGAATCAGCTAGCAAACATACAAACAAACCATCAGCAAAAAGTCGCGAAATAAGTCACTCACACTTACAGTCTTACAAAGAAGCATTATTTCGCGAGTGTACACCGATATTGTTGATTTCAAATGCAAATGCAATTATCATTATTACTTTTGCGTCTACTGTGATGCCTTCGCGTCTACAAGCTATTTTTCTTATTGTCGGATTTTATAATTGAGACCTTTAACAAATTCTTTGCTTACCTTCACTCCGATTGGACGACAACTTATGCCCTCATAGAATTTCAACAGAGAGAGAGAGAGAGAGATAGAGAGAGAGAGAGAGAATGAAAGAATGCAATATTGTTCCTTAGGATTCCCAACGGATAGATAAAAATGCTTTTCATTGGTAGTAGCTTTATACTTTCTAAAGATTATAAGATTCGTGTTGGGTGATACTTATAACGCATTTCCCTCCAATCTACGATCGCCCTCATGAAGGCTCAACCTTTGAAATGGAATTTCTTCCCGATGTTTAATTTTGTCCAACTATGATTATTGTTGTTGTATAGATTTGAGCCCCACTCCAACACAAGTTGTAAACCTACACCTCGTATGAGAGAAAGAAACAAATATTTGGCGAAAGAAGATACAAATTAAACCAATCCTTAACATTACCCAATTTATTTATAAAATCAATTTATAACGTGAATATATTTCATCATGAGTATGCCAATATGTGGTACTTTACAATGATTTATAAGCGAACATGTTATCAACTAGTTTACGTAGAAATTTTGTTGTAGCAAAATATAAATTTGTCTTAAAGACCCTTTGAAAATATTCTGTTTTATTTTATCTTATTTATTTATTTAATTTATTTTTTGTTTTAAAAAAAAATATTTTATTTTAATGACACCCTTATGCAGTTGCGGATTTAAGTTGAGTGGCGCCCAGGGTAATACAAATGGCGCCATTCTAGAAGGGTTACCACCTCATAGACTTACCTCGTATGGAGAGCGGGGGGGGGGGGGAAGTATCAATCTAATGTAGCCGGAAATTCAATCTAAATTAATCCTACTTAACCTAGCGAACCTGGAGGTTTTTAATATTTGACTCTACCTGACCTCGATAGGATGCTCCTACCGAGGAAAAATATCACCCATTTTCAATATTTATTTGAAGATTATCATTTTGACTAAAAATTTATAAGAAGACTTGATAATACATTAGTTAGAATAATTGAAAAGGCATACACTTCTAATGAGCTCATTCTTTTCAGTGTATACAACAATCTTACTAAACAGCACAATGTCTTTAAATTAGCGAATATCTCTTAAATGAATATCCTTTGCAGAACATTGGTGAATTTGAATTTGATAGGGTGAATTGCATACGACTTTTTTTATACATGATCGTATGAATTTCATGCTTAGAATCATTGCTCCTTGCTTCTTTCGCTGCAAAGTCAGTAATCATATCGTCGGTAGTCAAGCTTGACAACGTTTTAGACTCTGTGCATAATAATGCTAAATTATTGAAACGGTCTTCAGTTATGGTAGAACGAAGATATAATTTCACTTTTTTTAAGCAAGAGAAAGACATTACAACTGAGCGATTTGTTACAGCAGTACAAATATACATTCGGTTAGCTATTTTGACATTCAGAAAAACAGTGTAAATGTCATTAGATCGAAGAATCTTCAATATTTCTAAGGTTGATTTTTTGCTATATTATATTGCACCAGTTGGCATGAAAAAGAACGAATTCTTTATCGAATGAGACTTCAAGATCTGATAAATTTCTCGTAAAATTTTGGCCCTGTTACGAATTTAAGAAGCATACAAATCTGTCAGCATTGTCAAAACCGAGAATTTGCCATGAATTTTAGTGCATCTTTTATGAAGTTCAGATAATAAATTGTCAACTATAACATTAAAAGTGTTGATTCTGAAATGATCTCTACCAGTCATTTCAACTTCGTTATCTCTCGTTTCATCTCATTGTAATTTTATTTTTTCCTTCGTGAAACAACTGAACGGTATGTCTGACTCTCTGAAATTTCAAGTGCTGTTTTCTGATACAAATCGAATTCTTCACGAATATCAATGATAAATTTTATAAGCCCGTTGTAATCATCGATGACTTCAGCAACACTGATTTTTACGCGTTGCAGATGCAAACTAACAGAGTTGAATCTAGAGAGCAAAGAATGCTACAAAACTTGCATGAATGGTGTGTTCTAATTGACACTGTGATCCTTTTGCTTCTTGACTTGTCAACGCGTTTTCCGTCGGGTCTTCTTTAATTGTTTCCAGAACTACAATTATTTCATTGTAATTCTGATTTAGAACATTAACACCATCCATACGAGCTACTCATCTGGTACTTGATAGAGATTTCAAAGTCATAAACTTTTCTTGAGTTCGTGATTGGGGAAGTTTCCATGGATGTATAGACGCAGTAAAGAAATTATATAATGACTAGATGATAACCCGTCGTAAAATGTCTTATTTTATTTAAATGTAATCACAAAATTTGACATTCAATTTCACATATTAAATGGCACAAGAAAAATCACAATGAACATAAATAAAAATAATAAATTCTATTCAATCATGTCGTTGTTCACGCAAATCAGAATACTACTCCTCCTCCATAATTCGGGAATACAGTGTTCCGATTCATGCTGATTGGCCCGTTTTACTCCAGTTCTACACCATCTACACCAACGAAGTGGTCCATGCGATACCATCGTCGACTGCTTGATGAACTGTGGCATCTGCTTTCCGACGTGCCTGCGTTTGTTCAAGAGTTTCTCGTTGACGTGCTGCTTGATGAGCTATGGCATCCGCTACGCGAATTCGGTGCTACGATTCCTGACTTTGTTTTGCCAACCATCTCTGCTCTCTTTCATTGGCTTTGCGACGTTTCCAAGCGACAAGATCTTCTTCGTCCATAATTAATGACTGGAAACTAAAAAAGTAATTATAATTCTTATTATTTTCATCTTAATTATAGACGCACAAATTTTATCTTAATTATATGAACGAAAAATTAACAAAACTTACGAAAATCCACGTGACACACCTACAAATCTTATCCAGATATGGAAGCTGTGCGTAGATTAGTCACTGGAAATTTTAAAAAATCGTTAGTAACGCGTACAAAGGCAAAAATTAACAAAACTTACAAAAATCCACGAATTGTATTTTCACAAAAACTTTCGACACTGAGGAAACTTCACAGAATATAATAAACTGCCACTACAAACCGAGTCTAGAACTAAACAGTGCCTACAATAATAGTCTGTGTCCTTTTATACATGTGTAACGTCATCAATGTACGTCGATGCGGTATCTAGGGCGTTTTTATATATAAAATCAAAAGCGTTCCAGACAGACGGACAAAGCTAGACGTTTATATATAAGTAATGAACTATGAAAAAAAAAATAAACTGCTTTAGTACAAATTTCCGCGGCAACGAAGTTTACAGAAAGCGCTTCACATGGCACATATGCGATAAGATCATTAATTTGTTTGACGCGCGCTTGGTGACCTGAATAAGATCCGGACATATTCGCAGCATTATCATACCTCTACAATCGAGAATGTTTAAATTATGATTTTGTAAGGTGACAATAACAACCTCTGCTAATTTATCAGATTTAGTCCGGGATTTTCAATAATCTTCAGAAATATTTCCACTGGTGTGCTATCAGGTTGTACGTATCTTATGATAAACGAGTACTGATCAATGAATGAAATATCAGAGTAGAATAGACAATGATTGAGAAATACTTCGCGACTTTAATTTCATTTACTAAGGCTGAATATAATTTTTTTTTACCATCAACTGTATCAATTCCTTAAAAACAGTTTTGGGTAAGTAACTAGAAGTGCCACTAATTAAGTCGTTACTGATTCTACTTCCGACTTCTCCTCAAACACGTAGCTTAAAATCCCACTTAGTTTGTGAGAACGAGTATTTTCATGTTCTGTTGTTCGTGCTGATTCATGTTTCCAGTCGTTAAATCCTTTTTTTCATTGAAACCGCAATTGTTATAATTAAGACATGAAATGCAAAATACAGCTCCTTTGGTTTGTGAATAAACTAGCCATGGACGAGACATTTTTTCGCCGTTGAGAAGTTTTCTCTTAAATAAAGGTTTTGAAAGATACATTGCTGTCATCGTATACTCTTCTAAAATGAGTGAAATCAAGATCTTCGTTTTGCTTATATCCATGCAAAGCAATCTGATCGTGCAAAAAATCATCAACAACCCATCTTGCTTGATTTTGCCCTGAATTTGCTTGGACACAACTGTTTCTTTATCTACTACTTTTACATTTGAGAAGTCTTTATACGTTGAACTCTATGAAACTTCGTAGTATGCAAAAAATTTAACATCGTTCTAACTGCAATGTTTATGCACGCTTACTAAGATTTGACTGTTGTCAAAAAGTAAGGTTAGGTAGTCAAAAATTTAAAACATTCGTGTTCTATGTTAATTACTGTTAGGTTGGGTAGAGTAAAAATTAAAAACCTCAAGATCGCTAGCTAGTTTAATTACTGTTAGGTTAGGTAGAATCAAAAATTAAAATCCTCCAGGTTAGGTAAGCTATGTTAATGACTGTTAGGTTAGGTAGAGCCAAAAATTAATCTATAGCCTAGGGTGTTTATAACATTAAATTACATTGTATTAGATGTAGGATACATACATAATACCAGTCAAAAAAGATGTATATTTTTATCACAAATGAAAATAAAATAAATTGTTTTGAAATAACATTCAGTACAGTACCGATAGTATTCGTTAAGTTTTCGCGTAGGTTTACTAGAAGTAAACAAATATGGGCGGATGTAATTAATAAGTTGGTACACATATGGCAGTAAGTTGATCATAACTAAAATCGCGCACTTATTCGGATTTAGTTCAGTTGATAAAATCGAATATTGGATATTGGAAAAATAAGGGCAATGGAAATCGTCAATTTTACAGAAGTTCTGATTATATCGGTGTCATTTTTTGTTTGAAGTTTCAAATTTCTTTTGAAGTTTTACGTCGAAAAAGTTGTAGTGTCCCAGAGTTTGCAGCCTTAGGCCGTAGCCCATGTTTTCCATGCCTAAATCCGCTGCTACCTTTATGATGAATTATATGCAACCCCTTCTTGAAACTAGTTTCTGTATGGAGACTCTGTTTGAGCAACACACCCTTATTTATTTCTAAATGTTAAACCCCTTAAAACTCCATAACTCCTTAATTTAATTTAAATCCTGTAAGTTAATTAGCGAAATCCCTTTTATCTAATTTAAATCCCTTAGGTTAATTCTCAAAACCCTTTAATTATGTAACAGAAAATGTAAGAGGTGCTGTTGACTCAAATAAACCCTCCCCCAGAGATTCTCTTCGTTGTCAATTTAACTTAATGTCACTAGCTGTGCGTCCACTATGAAACACAATTTGCACAAAAAATTATCAAAATATCGATCTGTTTCACAAATTCTACTAATTCAAAGTAATAATGTTCATCAGTGCATATATTCACAATTCATTAACACAACTTCCGTAAAAATGTCTTTTCTAAATATTAATGTCCTAATCGGTAATACGACTAAATTAATAAATCGGGTATATAGTACGTACAACAATAACAATTAACAAAAATAAGTAGATCTTTTGTTGACAAAAACACTACTAATTACAAAGAAATTTTTAATTAACTGGACAACACAATGTTAAAATTCAAATCAATATAAATAGAACAATCTGTCCGTTACCCCGTGCATTTTACCCGACGTACCATAAATATCATATTTACAATTACCTAATACCCTATAAACTAATCTAAATCAGAGTCTCGCCAAAACTTGTTTTGCTCCAATCCATACAGTTCAAAAAATCCCAATCATAACACTATAATCTAAATCCCCTTTATTTATCCTTTAGCTGAAACCCTCTCCCCCACATATATTTAGGAATCAAAACAATAAAAGGATCGTTATCCTGTAGCATTCACTATATCTTTATATACCTTTCAGCAAATCGACTGGATGTTGCCTTATTAGTGAAATGATCTTACAGTTCACTACATACAATACTTCATAAAATTTTACATGAAAAAAGCGTGTGAAGTAGTGCCTATTCCAGCGATACTGGTATCTAAACCATTGACAAATTAAATAAACCGCAAGTAAAAGAAATTGGTTACTGGTCTAAACCAAGCCATGGTGTTATCACAGACGCGGGGGTGTTACGGCGGACTCTATATTCGAACTCAGGAGACGTTCTAAACCGTGAAGATGTTCTATGCTGGATATATCCCAGGCGGTTCAAATTGTGATGTTCTCCTTCATTAGCTAACAAGATGTTTTTTCTGTCTTCTTGTACAACAACTGGCCGGATTCATATCAAGCTGGTGCTAGTGAATCAGCTACCTTTTCATTTCACTAACATGGCGGTACTAATGCAGTCACATTTTTCTTCATTTTAATTTTCCTTCAAAATAATTATTTGCAGTTGAGTAACTTACCCTAGTTAGGCCATACTTGACTAAATAATTAATTAAGTATCACTGATCCCATTAATTTTAGTGGATTTATTGGTCTACTTAGCAGTGCCGGAACTATGGTGGGGCGAGCGGGGCTTCGGCCCCAGGTGCAGAATTTTAGGGGCGCACTAGACTAGTTACAATTTTTTTTATTACTTTAGGTTTAGTTAGGTTAGGTTTAGTGTTTATTTTTACAAATTAATTAATTACACCTACACGGTGATTACACGGTAAGTGTAATAAATACAGTTAAGCTTGAATTCAC
>WYDF02324553.1:0-14245 GCA_009867245.2 Adranes taylori | reverse complement strand
TAATATTGCTCTATTCTTCCTGCCATTCTCCTCCTTTTTTCCCAACCTAAACATATCCATCACCTCCGTTGTGCTATTGAATCTGTTCTTTATCTCATTACATATGCTTCTCAAATTCTCGGCTTCCTTCTTTCTTTTTCCATCTCTTCTTCAGCTTTTTCCAATTTTTTTATCCTCATCTTTTTATCAATAAAGATTTATTTTATCATCATCCCATTTCCTCTCCTTCTCTTTACTCTCCTTTTACCACTCTTCAAACTTTATATTTCCTTCAGTATCTCATTCATTACTGATTCTATTTGTCCCTTTCTAGAATTACTTTCTGGTCCACGCTTCCTTTTCATCTCCTGTTCGGGGGTTAGGTCATCCCCGTAGTCCATATTCCCATATTCATTTATCTCTCCCTCCACTCCTCCTTGACCTCCCGTCAATATCATACTATTATCACTATTTTTATTTATTATCATACCAGCTTCCTTCTCTTTTTCTTTTATCAATGTTCTTTTATACTTTCGGCTAATGTATATATAACCACTTATATATGAATGAATAACTGCAATTTTATTTTATCTGCTTACAGCTGTGATTTTATGCCTTTATTTCACTCTTCATACAAATTTCGTCTTTTATTAAACACGCTCGAGTTACTAATTAGCCTTTTATGAAAATACTAATTCAAAAACTAATTATTGTCAACACCATATACATATTTGGCAACCTTACACGTATGTTTATTTAACCATCGTGTTTTCACTATTGTGTTAAAAGTTTTTACATACTTTATTTCAGGCGTTTTTGTTTGTTTGTTTTTTTTTTTGTTTTACTTTATATCCAATTAGCGTTTGACACACGTTAGTATAGGTAACGGAAAGGAATATTGCTATCAACTACAGTATTACCCTTGTTTACATAGGTGTTACTGTCGTCAGAACATCAACATCAAATCCTTGTTTACATCGATTAGCGTTTGACGCCTTCGTGCAGGTAACGGAAAAGGTAATCACGATCAGTCACAATATCACCCTTGTTTACATAGGTGTTATTGTCGTCAGAGCGTCAACAACTAACCCTTGTTCACATAGGTCAGCGTTACGTCTTAGTGCAAGTAACGGAAAAGGTACAAACTATAGGTTGTAATATCATCATTGTCTACATAGACACCATCACTACCCCAACACTCAAAACTAGCCCTTGTTTATATAGGCCAGCATTTGGGTGCATAGCAGTGAATGTAACGGAAAAGGAAATACTATTAGTTACAACAGTATCCTTGTTTATTTAGATATCGTTGAAACCGGAGCAACTAAATCCAGCCCTTGTTTAGATAGGTTAGCGCTAGTCGCACTTTAGCGGTTTATTTCACATCGACGGAAATACTATTAGTCTCAATAGCGTCCTTGTTCACATAGACACCACTGACACCTGAGCACCTAATAGCGATTCTTGTTTACATAAGTCAATAATATGTGCGCTTAGTAAATAGGAGTTAGGTTAAAGGAATATTAAAAGGAAATACAAATCATTCAAAATACATACAATTAATAATAATGAACGGTATATCATATAGCAATAAGCAGTATCAGAATTATTTTCAAAATTGCTCTTACCAAATATATAAAACGGTGTCTACTGGTTCGGCTGCTGGCTGCTACTTCTCGGACTGAACTGTTCTAAAACTGTCTTTAAACTCTTATAACTTCGCTCTTTTATAGACCATGCACACAGAACACACACACACATATGTGGAACAGTATACCCTACCATAACCTACGTATTAACATATAGTACTCTTAAAGAGTCAGATTTACATATGATTATATGGGAATATATCTCTTTCAAAACCATGCGGTCCTATATACTATTATCATGCTTCCACAAACATACGGAACTACGCCATATATCAATATAGACGGGCGACGCATAGAGCGTAAACTTCTCTTTGTCTTATTTAATTGCCCATATATTCCTATCTCTTATTCGCGCTACGCAATTATGTAGCATACAATAATATTTACGTACTGTTTACGTTCTTAATTCGGAAGAAATATTTATTTAATTACTCTAAATTTATTCAAGCTACACCTGCTATTTATATCGGACCTATTCTAAGTATGATATTCCTACACGTTATTTCTTAAATGTGTTTAAGAAATAATCTTTCATTTTAAATATGGTATGGAACAACATTTGAATATTGTTTATTTATTTATCTTTGCAAGATTCGCTTTTCAATTTTTACAGACAGACAGATATTATTTTATAGAGACTTCTTTTTACTATAAGGTTGCCAACTTAAAATACATAGATCTATTCTTCTTTTTATATAATCACGGAATATAGACAGTATTATATTAATAGTGACATCACTTGGTAACAGTTAGTCTATCTATGTTAGTATAAATTTTGAATTTGCATCTAACTAATATATGTAATGTAATGGTGAATCCGTAAATAAATATATTATATTATTATTAAATACACAATGTTTATTCAATACTACTAATGAACACAAATCAGTAAATGGGATACAGTCATCACATACTAAATGTGGGTTGGTACCGGAGTTCTTGTCATCAAAATTGATTCTCATCTGCAATCTATTTCCAGAGCCGATCTGTTCCTTGGGAGCGTACAAGATGAGGATATGGTGACCCCAAATGGTCAAGAAAGCAACTCGGACAGCACTTCGCGCATTACATTATTTCATATGAACATTAAGTGCCTTCGTAGCAGGGTTAACGAAATTGAGGCTTAAGGATTCAAATTTAAGCCCAGACTTTCTGCTTCTCTGAGCATTGGCTTGTCAAAGAAGATTTACCCACATGGTCTTGGCTTGGATAATTACATACTTTCGTCAGAGAAATCTGATCGCTTGGCGGTGTGCTTATCTTTTCAAAGCAAAATACATTATGGTAGATTCGGCATGAGATCACAGGGTTCTTGGTGAGTTATAACTGCGAATGTGCGGCTATCTATTCGAAATCTCTTAGCTGTCTAATTGTAACTCTTTATAGGCCTCCAAATTCGGATTTTCACGTGTTCTTAAATAGTTGGGAAAATCTCTTGATCAAACTTCATAATTTGCAGAGACTTCAAAGTTAAATTCTATTCCGCTGATACTCTTGCGTCTTCTTTTACTGACTTATTCGATTCTTATGGCTTTCGCTTAACTATCTATGAGAATACAAGAAATGTGAACTGCCTAGACAATATTTTTGAGAATTTTAGTAAACGTAATTTTATCAGTGCAGTAATTGACTGAAATCTCGGACCACTATGCCCAAGTTACTAATATTCAGTCACCTTTTGTGACAAAATCTATCTATGGCAGCAGAATATGTAGACCCAGAACTTTAAAAGGTGTGCAGACTCCATAACGTAATGAAACACTTGTGTTGGGAATTGCTAAACTATGTCTCCAGTGATGTGAATGAGAAATGTTCTTAGTTTGTAAATACCTTGCAAGATGCAATGTTCTTGAGCTTTCCTGAAAAAGTTATCCATTCGGGTAGTCTCGATGTAAACATAAATTGGTTCAACTCATATTTACGTCAAATGCGCGAGACGCTTTCCTTGTTAAATGTGGCATATAAAAGACAAGCTACATCGGAACTAGAACGAAATAAATACAGAATTGCCTTGACAGATAAATACAGAATTGATCTATTTTTTTACAGATGCACGTCATACAGCTTATGAGGTCTATATCGGGAATTCGAGATGCCCCATTGCTACACTGTGGAACATTGTGCGTAGTAAGAAAGTTAGTGGTGGTACTAATTCTGATAAAATTGACTCTCATACTAGTAATAATCACTTTGCAAATGGAGCGAACCTTATCCGTGCTTCAATACCTTCCGCCAATTTGAATGTTGTCTATTTGGTTCCCTATGTTTCCTCTACTCGTTTTTCAATCCTATATGACAAAACTCAAATTGAAGTAAGACGCGTTATATGTTCTATGAAACGCAATGCCAGTATGTTTAAAAAATAATGTAAAGCATCTGATCGCACCCTTAACAAAATTAATTAATAGTAGTCTTGAATCTTGTACCGTGCCTGATGCTCTAGAATTAGCAATTATAACTCCAATTTTCAAAAAGGGCGACGTAGACGACATTTACAACTACCGGCCTATATCTATACTTCCGGTCATTTCGAAAGTCCTCAAACGAATTATTTATAAGAGAATATGTGTGTTTTTAGAGGGAAACGATATTTTTGGACTTATCAAAGGCGTTTGACTGCATCTTTCATGATATTATCCTCCAAAAGCTCACAAAATATGACTTTGATAATAGTACAATAATTCGGTCCTACCTATACAATGGCTTCTTGTGTGTTAAATACAATGGTAGGGAAGTAAATTACTAAATTGAAATTAGAACTAAATTACGGAGTACCCAATGGTCAATAATTGGACATCTCTGTTTCCTTCTGTGCATAAATGATCTCCCACAGTATCTCCAAAGCAGCCAAGCTTTGAGTATTCTTTACGCAGATGATACCACAATTGTCTGTCAGATAAATACTTCCGAACGCCGGCGAGATAGAGTATAGTCTCTGACTGGTTCGTTGGGATTAGGCTTAAAGTGAACCTTGATAAGAGATAAAAATTATTTCTCAGCTTAAGACAACACAACTCAATAACGCATGTGGACTCCGCTAAATTCCTTGGAATAAATCTAGACCCCGCTCTGGACAAGTATGGGGAAGAATTAGCTATCAAATAGCTAAGAACGCGTATCTATTAAGAAATGTATCAAATTTCTATCGGCAAATGCGATACGTAATATTTACTTCGCTTTATTCTAATACCATTTATCCTACAGAATATTAGTGTGGGCTCACTCTACATCCCGGAATTGCATCTTTGGGCTTCAATAACATGCGCTTAGGATTATTGGGGGCCTTGATTAAAGCGCTGATTTCAAAAGCTCATTCAGGGCTTTAAACATTTCCAGCTTATACATTCTGAAGTGTCTCTTATATTATAAGAAAAATGGTAGCAGTTTTGCGATTCAAGGTGACAGCCATAATGCACACGATTTGCCGATCATATTTGTGATGACTATCTATCTGAGATTATCTAAGTCTCAAATCGCCCCAAAGTATTGGAGTAAAAAATTTTCTAATAAGCTACCTAAAAAAATAAAGAGAAATGAATTTCTTGAGGTTTAAGAATATCATAAAAACTACTCATATATTTCAGTTTTTATAGTACTAATGCTTTCCTGACATGTAGGCATTTCAATGTTAAACTCGCTGACGGTGGGGTGTTGAGCTCTCTCCAAATATATATTATATTACATGACGTTAATATTATGCTTTATTCCTTTTTGTCACGCTTTATGGTTTTTAATCAAGTTAATCTATTTGTACCTTATATATCTGTTGTATATGTGATGTAATATGTATGTGTAATGTAATAGGTATATCTAATGTATCTTGTTTACCTTTAGTATATTGTATCCTTTTATCTGACAATTGTAAACATTTATATGTGATGGCAAGTAATTATATTCTATTCTATAAATATAATAAAATTTATGATTTTTGTTTAACTAATTAATTGTTGCAACTTTATAGCTTTGATTTATTTAAAATATCTCATTTAGACGTAGATATCTTTGCCAGTTATACACATATTCGGTTTTATTTCCGTGCAACGAGTTTCTTTTTCGACAGTTATTTTTATACGATGTAGAAGTACTGATATACGATGTACAGTGCTTATTTGGCTCTTCAGTGAGTATTGGGGATATTGAAAAGTATTCTGTAATAGCTTACACATGCAGGAATGTTTAAAAATAATCATGAAACCGTAAAAGAAAAACCGTTCCATTGAAAAAAATCTAAATTGATTCTTTAGACAAAAATTGTAGTTTCTTGACAAAGTCACTTAAATTTGATAAACTCCAATATCAATTTATCTTTTCACTATTAAAACCTTTTCAATAAAAGATAATCATTGCTGTTAACATGTTTTACTATCGCTTATAATCTTATCAAATCTTACTCTAAAATCCGGATAACTTAGAAACGATAGATTTTTTTCGGCCTCCGCCGGTAATTTTGATAATTCTTCATTCGATACATCGGGATTTCTACGATCGAATTTCGACCAATGTTCAGCTATAGCAATCCATGTTTCGATTTTCTTCGGAAATTGGTTTTTCATATTTTTAAGGACTTTCTCACAGCGTGTGTAATGCGATCGTACTTCAGCTTTTTCTAAGCGCAGCATGATGTTGTGCAATTCCCTGCAAATTAATTGCATTAATTGTAATATGGACCTTGGAACATCAATATTTACCAACAAAATGGTGTCCTAGTGACTTGTATATCATATACACTACGACACTTACGCATATCTCTAGCATAAGCCAACCATTCAATGTACCAAGGTTTGATTTCGTTCGCAATTTCGGCACATTGTTCGAGCGATAGAACGAAAAAATTCTCTATTTCGTTTGGTGGTGAACCTAGCAAATGGTATCTAAAATTCACATTAGAACAAATAAATCAATCAATTTTAGTTATATATTTATTGGTTATATTAGTTATATATGTTAATAGTTAAATAATATCAAAAAAAATATTAGAAACGCATATTAGTTATATATGTTAATAGTTAAATATAAAAAAAATATTAGTAACGCATCAAACTATTGAAAACTAAATTTTATAAACAATCATCATGGCCATATGGTCTTTCTATATAAATTTTTGGTACTCCTAAAATCCAAATTTAAGGATAATTATTATTTCCACTGAATGCCTTTTTGCCTTAATTAAATGATAATTAAACATTCGCTGAATAAATTTTAACAACAGATCACGACAGTGGATAACCGACCATAATCAATGTTGTCCACCAAATGGAACGAATTTCAATAATTCTTCAACAATAATATATTTGTATTTAAAATTTTGGTTTCTTGTGTCTATCTAGTTGATAACAGTCTAGTTGAAGGCATTTAAAAACAAAGAGAAGATGAAATCCCAAGTAGACAGGAAATTGTAGTATAACTATCAATCAATCATTTTCGCGCTATTATGAATCGACCTGAGAACATCGCCTGATAATTGAAAGTTTGTGTTAATTTAAACTAAGAAAACATTGCAATCTCGTACGACATTTTTTTAATAATGTTTAATTAAAAAGTTTATTTATTTATTTTTTGAAAATGGCTTTTCGTTTAATAATGCACAATTCATTTATAAAATTTGGCATATTAACGTTCTGCCAATATAAATTGTAATCCAGCTTTTGGCTCGTAACAGAACCATGTGGTTTTTGCAAATATTTGCCATAAAAATTTCAAGTTTTTTGGTTATATCATTGCAAATTAATTTGTTTGTAATATTCACATTTTTACAACATAGGCTCCGGAGAATGATTCAAAAAACGAAAGCGCTTGAGCACAATTTATTCGTAATAAATATAGTGAACTAAACGATTCCACCCCGTGTTTCAGTAATTTGATTGGAAATCCACAACGGACACTAACCCAACGAAGATTATTAAAATGAAAACTTCTACTGTATACGTACCCATATGCCGCTTTGTACAAAGATACAGCTTTCGGCTGAAGTATTGTGGTAGCATCTTTTAATACTTTAGTAGCTTGTTCATGTTCTCCTTTCAAAATTCGCATTCGGAGTAGCAATTTATATAAATCAATAGAATCGGGATAATTCTTTATACCTAAAATAAAATTGTCAATGCAATCATATGTGTAATTTATATATTATCTACAATGTAAGGTCTTGTGTCATGAGCAGAAATTTTTTTAATTTTCTTTGAATTTGAAAAACAAAATCTAAAACAATCAAATATTATTACGAGGAGTAGTAACAACTTTATAAAATATTATATCTCTGGTACGCCCTGTACTTGAATTTGGAAGTTGTATATGGTCGCCTATGTACAAGAAAACATAATGGCACTGGAACAACTTCAGAACAGATTTCTAAAGAAGATAATACGTTTATTCTAAGCTAAGTTAAAGTGGTAAATCACAATAAATTTGATGAAAGTAATATATCAAATAAAAGAAGTATGTTAAGTTATATGTCCTAGTAACTAATATAGGAATCCAGTTTAGAGATCAAAAACAGCTTTCTAACTGGTATGATGGTCCCATTCTTATACTTAATTTCCATTGGCGCCTTTAATCATTTTTGTCTGTCCAGCCAAAATTTCTTTATTATTTTTCTAAATCGATGTGTGCAGTTAATTCGATCGATGCCTTCATCTATTTGAATATATTTGTACTCTGTCGTATTGTGCTATTATTTCCTGTATTCGTTTTTATTTTAGATGCAAGATAAGCTCGTGCTGTTCTAGTATTGTGTGAATATTTCTCCTCATTTTGCTTCAGTTCTATTCCACTTTCTTGTTTATTTCTTGTCAGTCTGTATGTCAGTAGTGATTGTTCGATGTTACGCAATGTCTTTATTTTTGCTAAACCTGTAAGTTTATATAATTCGTTTGTCGGATATCTTGTTTCAATGTTGTACAGTGATTTTATTATTCTGTTTTGTGTTTTTTGTTTCATATTAAACATTGTTTCTCTTGTATTCCCCCATGTACTTATTTGATATCTCAGATGACTTTCTATTTGTGCATGATAAATCATTTTTCTCGAGGCTTTTGTTAATAAACTTCCACATCTGCGCAGTACTCCCATCAGTGAAATTATTTTCTTTTTAACGTGTTCGATTTGTTTCATCCAATTAAGCTTGTTGTCTATCCAAATTCCCAAGTATTTGTATTCTACTTCTTGTATGTCTATTTTATATATCAGAAGGTTTATCAGCTGCTTGTTTTTATACGCACGTATCATGTATTTCGTTTTGTTCTTGTTTATTTTTAATTTATTATTTTCTGTCTATGTACTGAAGGTGTCCAAATGTTCAGGACAAATGTTCTAGCACCAGGACTTTTAGATCTTGTATATACAATAGGAATAAAATTATACTATGGACACTAGGCGCATGCCGATAGATGTCTACATGCCATATAAAATAATAAATGGGCTAGTAGGTAATATAGAACTAATTCGCAATGTACATTTAAAAGTATCACATGTACATACAAGGAGCAATAGCCCGTTTCATACTAAATGTGATATGACAAATTATTCAAACCATGAACCAATGCATAGAATGGTGTTAACAGCAAATTTAGTTATGGACAACGTGGATATATTTAATATAGACCTAAGAATCCTGAAACAACGATTAAGAAATATGTTTAAGTCACATAGCAACAAAGCACACGCCTGCAATACTATTTGTCGTTTATGCTCTTTAATATTTAATTGATAATGTAAAGAGTTTAAATCATAGTTATATTAACTCGTTTATTAGATCATATAATACTTCAACTTCTGGTGTTGATTTGGAACTCGAGATACTGGTCTTGTATGTATGTTTAGAATCAAGAAAGGTTTTGATAATAGTTGTATACGACTATTAGCGTAACAGACGAGTGAAATTTATAATGTTTATATAGATTGTTAAAGAGGTCCCGTAAATAAAGCAGATTTTATTTAATTTTTAAATAAAAAATGGAAATAATTTCATATAATTTTTAACCATTTTTTTTATAAACACCTTAATGAATGAGGTAAATGAATCACTTACCATGCTCAATGATGTCATTACACTTAATCTCGTTATCACTGAATAAATCCAAATAATTCAAATAACAATTTTCAGGTAGGCAATTCTGTTTGGCAACTTGCTCGTAAATGGTCAACAACGATTGAGTTGTAAATACGTGCTTTGACGTATGAGTATCTCTCTTAATAGCAATCAGACAATTTAAAAACTGTTCCCACAGTTGGCGTTTATCTTCAAGCGTTTTCATACGATGTATGCCGATCCAAAAAGTGTCTATAGCGTTGTCAAGCTCTTTAGATGTACTTACCAAATCTAATCGTTCAAGTGAAGCATCCAGTGTAATAATTTTGCCTACTTCGAAATCAACTCCTACACAAAGATAATAATTTCATATTAATGAGATATTGTAACAACTTAAAAATATGTTGTTATTATTTGTAGAAGTTACAATATTTGTTTCTGTTTTGACTACTTGCCAAACAAATATTCAAAAAATATTAAAATGGTAAGGCAACAAATTTGACAGCATTAAAATATTATTTTAAAGCAAACCACAGTGGTAGTTTGCCAAAATCTATACCATTCTTAAAAATTAAATAGAATTATTCGGGTTCAGTATATGCAAGAGAACCTAAAATTAGAATTTAGGCCCGCAAATTACAATAACTTCTATTGCAACAATTGTGCTCCTCTGATTTTTCTCGAATCTACTAAAGTTAATCCGTTAAAAACTGGGTCCTTATAGGTCGGTATATTCACGTATTTGTAACCTCTTTTTTAGTTAAGATATTCGTGAAGTTACAGAGACATTTAACTCATTTAAGTCTGAAACAGAATGTGAACAGTCAATATTTATTTCACTAAGGTAGTATAACAGTTTATAACAGGTAGTATAACAGAAGACTTATTCAGTCAATTTAATCTAGGTGACCATGAATAATTTTAAATGTTAGACGCTAATCTAGGGAGCCATTGAAGTTTGACCAATCACTTTGGGTATCTTTTTAAAAGGGGATCGATAGGATTATCCAAATGTAAAAAATATACATGGTTTTCTAAAAAAGTTTTCAACGAGTTTTTTATAGCTCCAAATCTGCTCAGTATACATATTCAACTACTCAAATATTTCAACTTCTAAATTGTTAAAATGAAGGTCTCTTAGTTTTAGTTTCCCACCTTCCACAGAAATCAAACTGTTTTAAGTATACACTTTGTTATCAAGGTTTTATTCCAAACTAACCTTGTATCTTTTGATAATTAAACGATCTTTCGTAACAAATTTCACAAAAGTTGTAGAGCCATTTTCGGGACGTTCGCAAAAGTTGAAAAGTTAGAAACACCCTCGATACTGTAAGTCTTAATTTTACAGAAAATTACTTGAAATACACAAACAAAAGCTTTCTTAAGCACTATCTAACAAAGTTTATCGAATATTTTTATTCACCACGGTTCCAGCATATCGCAAAAATTGTTTGAGTTTTAAACATGACTATGTTGCACTATATTACAAATATTCAAATCAGGCAACACAATCGTATGCACACTTTACGTGTACGATTCAACGGCCTAGCTTGAGTTGAAATTATTTGGGAAATTTCAAAAAAGTACTGGTAAAAACGTGTACCTTCTAAATGCCGTTGAGCCAAACAATGCCAAACATCTTTATCCGAATCGTGTTCCTGAAGCAAGTGCTCAACGATCATGCTTTGCGCTGGCATAGTCGCTTTATATTTCTTCAAAAAAATTAATAATGTAATGTAATGCTCGCTCTGCTTCACGTTCTCGAACATACTCTTCAAATATATGCCAAGTTTGTCTATAATTTTAAATAAGTATTATGTAATTTTGTCTAATTTTTGTAATGAATATTATTTATTTTTTTGTTTTTTTATGTTTGTTTAAATTTAATATTTAAAATGAACGAAAAATGTAACATGTATCAAAGTCGAACAAATAATTACTTACACATTTACGTTACTTACCTAATAGTGATTGCAATGATGTGTTCAACTGTGCGTTCCCTGACCTTCCTGAATCCATAAAAAAATGAGTCACTTCCATGACTATCGACTGATAGTACAAACCACCACTGTCAGGAATATTTTGCAACCCTGTTCGTAGAATAGATAGTATTTGATTTATGCTTGATTTTCGATCCGTGTGACATTTTGCTGCTTTCATATACACAGCTTCATTCTTCATATCAATCTAGATATGTTTTCAATATAATGATTAAAATCCAAATTAAATAAAGTACAATTTAATTATGAATAGATCCTTTTCTAATACTGATAATGATAGTAGTAAATCAAATTCACCAATTATTATAAAACTGTCTGAAATAATATTATAGCTTAGCACAAAGTTTTGTATGCCCGTATTTGGGTTCTACTTTCTCATGCAATCCTGCACTAGTTTTTGTCCATCGTTAGTATTGCATCGCTGTTCCGGTAAAAACTTCTTAAAATGAATAGATTAAAATCACTTTTAAAATTGTAACTATAGACCTAACTATCAAAAGTTTTCAATTAATTTTTGTTAACAGTTCTCATGGCAAAGCAGTTGCGCAACATTGGAAATTGTCACTCAGCATAATAATTCCCGAACTGAGAAGCCTTTGGTTTATAATGATCTTTCATAGTCGTTGTAAAATAGTGCAGTAGATATTTGTATTTACTGTTGTTCCTCAATCTGTGAATTCTACTGGCATGTCTGTGACCAGTATGCTATATCTGTTTCTGAACACGGTATATATGACTCTGGTTAGAAAGTCTTCTTGAATATTTTTGGATTTTTACTTACTCTCAGGCTTAACATGCTCAACTCTGGTTTCATCTTCCTCACAATATGGTCAAAAAATTAATCACAATCAGCGTTGTAGTGCTCTAAAAATACCATTACTGCGGTCATGCCGTTTGCTTTGCTTTTCGTAAAGCATTTTTAACAGTCATCTCGTACTCACTTTATGGTAATACAATTTTTCTGTTACAGTTTCATATAATAAATATGAAATTTGTAAAGAAGTGGTCAATTCAAAACTTGTAAATGTTCTATTTTAACGGATTTTCTCGTTCACTTGTTGAACCAAATTCTCAGAAACGTCCGAATGTTTTCAAGTTCAAGGCGAAGTGGAAGAAGATCTTCGGGTGGTCTTCCCATTTACTAAGCAAATACATATTTCAGAATTTTGTACCCTTATCAATTGAAAACAAAATAAATACAAAAGAAGAAAGGCTGCTTCCGATCTGGTTATCGGCATGCTACCATGCGCCATGTTCATGAAGTTGTATCAAGTGGTATATAATCTGTTAGAGTTGGCAATGTGTACAATTGTAACATGTTAACCGTTGAGAGGTTGCCATAATCATCTATTGAAGCATTCGAACAATCGTTATTTGATTGGGAAAAAACACACATATTCAGATCGTCGAGTCAGCGTTCCTTTTACCGAAGGAAAAAAGCACTTAAAGAGATATGGTTCAGTTTTTGCAGTAAGGACACTTAGAGCAAAATAATTTAAGGTAGTAAAAAGGGATCAATAAAAGCGGAAAAGCCCACCTGTATAATTTGATCCAAAATTTCCGTTGCTTTAGCTTCGTGATTAAAATCCAAGCAAAATGAAAAATGCAAAAACCGCAAATCGTTATCCAGAAAATTCTCGTCTGTGGCATCTTCCAATAATTTGTATACTCTGGTTTCTATCATATTTTCAAACTTTTTGTAAGGTAAATTAAACCGTTTACCTCTTCGTCTCAAAATATCTAGCACTTTTAATTCATGATCAATGTACTTCTTAAAATACTCTTCTTTAGGGCCTTGTCCTTTTAAACTAGCAACAAACGCTGTTCTCCTTTTGGTCATCACTCTGAAATTATAGGAGGATATAAAGTAATGTTTTAGGATCTTACTTCAAATAAGTAAATGGTACCTGCATTCATCGGAAGTAAACAATTTACTTTGCACAAGTTCTTCATGCTCATGAGCAGCTGTTTCTCTAAAATATTGAACAACGTGCGCTGCCATTTAAATAATAATATGAAAATATTTTATTTGATTAATTTTTTCCTCTTCTCCAAAAACCCCTATAAAACCAAACTTGCTCTAAAAATTTTCTATTTCTTCACATATTTTAAGCATAAACATGGAATGTAACTTCTTCTTCTTTATATAATTATTTAAGGTCTGCATGCTTTCGTCAACTTAGGCCCATCGCCGACCAAAAAATCAGAAAAATATGTCTGATACACGAGAATTAACAAAAAAACACTTTTAAACAGTATTCACAAATATTAAAAAACGTAATCATCGGATCGTTAAGATATTTAAAGATGAATAAATTTTAAAGAACAATAAAAATAAATTAAAAATGAAACCTGTCCCATATTCTCGAACCACCACGTATGGTGCTCCCGGAAGTTAATTCCATTCGAAAGTTACATAGATGAAACTCTTTACACAAAAATCCCGAATATTAAAGGATTATTATCATATGATCGTTAAAATATTTAAAAATTACTAATTTTCAATCATCTTTACGAGAGTTGTTCAGGCACTTCACGTGTTGGCTCCAACGCAACTTTATGGAATGTAACTTCACCGTTTGTTTTGAGAC
>WYDF02324542.1:0-14245 GCA_009867245.2 Adranes taylori | reverse complement strand
GCGAATGTAATCTGATGAGTAGTAATTTGTATTCAAGGTTCTATCTAGCATGGTAGGCATTTCAGTGTGTAATTATATACACACACATATATATATATATATATATATATATATATATACATATATATATATATGCTTCGTTAATTGTTTACTAGATTATTATTGACTCGATGTAGTATTATTGTATATTTATGTATTGTAATTTAATAATGGGGATTAATCCGTTAATAAAGATTAATTATCAGAGGAACAGCTGGCCCTTTGTGCCTGACAAGATCACATGCACGACATATAATTCTGACCCTCCGGAAATCCCCAATTAAAGAAATTAAATGAAAGAAATCAATATAAAGGTACTTGCATTTAACCTGATCTTCAGCAAAATCCTAGAAGAGCTGATTGAAAAATGTTATAAACTGATTGTATGTTTTTCTTCCTTTCTTGAGTTTTATGATGAATTTTAAACTTTTAAAAATACAAAATACTTTTAACATTTCAGGGGTTTGTTTCCCCCTTCTTTAGAAAATATTTAATATATAAAAGTTATTAATAATAAAAACCATAACTTTATTTTTTTTTTGGGTTCCAGTGTCTGGGCACTGAGGTGGCAAGAAAAAGGTATATATACTTCAATGCTTTTGGTACTAGGGAAATAGTTTCGAATAGAGATGAAATATTCTGTTTTATTGAAATATTGTACACTGTATGCTTTTCTTCCTTTCTTGAGTTTTATGATCAATTTTAGATTTAAAAAAATAAAAAATACTTTTGTTTAACGTTTCGGGGGTTTGTTTTTCCCTTCTTCGGTAAATATTTATTTACTTCATATAAAAATTATTAATAATAAAAATTCTTTTAAGCGCAATAAAAAATATTTGAATAAATTTCTAATTTTGATAAATTTCAAACAGCCTTTGATAATTATAATAATTATGGAACATAACCATTTGTTGAAAATTCTGTTTTAATTGTTTCCTAATGTATAGTTGCTTTATTACCTTTTAGATACTCCCTCCGTTCCAAAATAATTGTCCAAATTTCATAAAAAAATATACAAAGGGATATATAACGTATATTTTCACAATTAAACTATTACATAAAATGGAAAACATTTGAAATTTAACACTTATGAGTACCAATTATGACCTTATTCAGTTAGAAACATTCCGAAATTTAAAAAAAATACTGAGTAGTGTTGTACCAAATTCAATCAGAAATAAACATACCAAATTCAAAAAACTCTCAAATGACAGGCTGACGACATCCTGTTTTTATGCACAAAAAAATAGTACGGCTCTGGTACATTTTGAAGAAAATTATTTTTTTACACCAACCCTGGTACTATGTATTTTATTTTTTTAAATCTAGTTACTTTTATATTGGGGCGGGACTACATATCACATTGGCCCATACGTATATACATAGCAGTTCATTTGTAATTTAACAAATTAATAACTAAAAACGGTCAAGTTCCTGACGTGCTATTTGAATTGTGGGTTCTAAACAAGCTACGTTGCATAGCAATGTTCCCTGTAAACGCAGTTTGTCCTTGCTCATCCGAGGAAGCTGATAATCGTTGTCTCCTATATGAAGCATACAGAATTGATTAAGCGTCAATCAATTCTGCAATACAATGAAAACATTGTCTAGTCCATGCTAATCACGGCCGCAATGAGTTTATCAATACTGGACAACACTCTTTGTGTTGTAATGACTGAATGGCGTTAAAAACCAAATCGGGCCTATTTGGTGGTTGACAAATCATTCTTATGTTCCACCCATTTTCAGTACCAGCGCGAACAACTTCCCCATCATCAGCATTTCAATGTGGTTTAGTATTATCTTGCTGGATTTTAATTGGCATTATCTTGTATGGTTCTAGAACCAATAGTTCATTTTTCTTTTATCACGGGAATTTGTTTCTTTGTAATTGTTTGAATATAGACTGATCGAGTAACTTCGACGGGTGTCGTCACTAAAGTAGCGCGTTACGATTTTTTGAGTTTCTTTCTACCGGTTCTTGCACCATAGGTCCAATACCAATTTTTTCATTAAAATTAGATTTTCGAGGAGGGTCGTACCGCGGTCGTGGAACAGTGGCAGAGTCAAAAAAAATTTTACTTTTGCAAGATCGAATTGGTATTTTCTCATCAGGAGCAACATAAAAGTTAGTTTTCACTTTCGTTAAGTAAAACCATTTTTCTTCCACATGAATAATGTACTTCAATTTTTTTTTAAATTCATTGGACGAGTCGGATAATATACTGAGAGCATTGTTTAACCTGCACTTCATGTTCTCATCTTGCAAGAAAGGATTTAAGGCACTGGAAACTCTATTTACAACACTATCAGAGATTTTTCAATCTCTGAATGAGATTTTACTTATTAATTGCTGCCATTTGTATAACAACTTTTGCCTGTAGTGCTTCTGTTGTCTGAGTTTCTGATATACTACTGAGAATCTAATACTTTTCTGCGAAGCTTATTGTCAGTTACCTTACATCTTTCTTGAGCTTTTTCGCAACCATTAATCCATATCTCATTCCCATACATCAACTGAGATCTCAATATGGTATTCAAAATAGTTCTTCTTGCTCTCAATGAAAGTTTATTATCGTATCTGAGGATTGAGTACATTTTGTGCGCAAACTGCATTGCAATATTCTCTCTTCTTTTAACATGCTGGACAAATTTCAACTTATTATCAAAAGTAAGTCCAATGTAAATGGCATGTTTCTTTACATTAATTTTCTTTCCCATAAAATTGATTGTATGTTTTTCGTGTTTACGTTTTCCAAACATCATAATTTCTGTTTTTCGCCATTAATTTTAATTTATTTCTTGATATCTATGGATAACGATGAAATGTTACCACGGCAGTGTCATCCGCGAATTGAAGCATCTTTGCTTTATATTTATTTAGAAATTTCGGTATATTGCATACAAAAAGATTAAATACAACAGGTGATAGAGGCGAACCTTGAGGTAGCCCTTCCTCTACATTTCTTCTGAATTAAATTTCGTTACCATATTTAATCTGGAATGTGCGAGTTTTTGAAAGATGCTTGAACGATTTTTATTAATTCTAAAGGAAAATGTTTCGCCCCCACCTTGAATACTACACCTTCATACCAAACACGATCATAAGCCTTTTCCACATCTAATATTGCCATATAAACTGTTAAGCCTCGTCTTCTTGCAACTTGCTGGATGACTGCCAATTTCTGTCTAAAATCTAACTGCTCTTTAGGTATTATATTATTGACTTCTGCAAACGATTGGACTCTATTTTTAATAATACATTCGGCCACGTTCGATAAGCCATTTAGAAGACTTATCGTCTTCTATTTTTTAGAATTTCTGGATTTTTATCTTTCTTCTGAATAGTAATTATAATTGCATGTTTCCATTGTTGTGGAAAATGACTAAAAATTAACATCTTGTTGAATATGTATGCAAAATGTGTAATTATATTCTCCGGAGGCACTTTCAACCCCATATTTGCTATTTATTCTTCACCCGGTGCCTTCCTTGGATTTAAATTTCTAATAATAGTGGAAATTTCAGTACTTCATACCTCTTCATATTCAGTAACTTAACAGTAACTACAGAACAACTTAACAATAATTTAGATGTTTCAATGGCTGAAATTATTTCAACTTTAGATTCATCTTTATTTTGAAACTGACTGAAAATGATCAGCACATACTTCTGCCTTTTGTTTATCATCATAAATAAAAGTACCATTTTCGTCTCGAATAGGACTATTACCATTTGGATTCTTTCTAATACGTATTAAAAATTTCCAAAATTATTTTTACTCTCTTCACAAGCCCTATTGATTTTTTCTCTTTTTTAATTAACATTTTTTTAACTTGCCTTTTGCATTTTTATCATGCGGATGGCGGCTGAATGAATATTTTTTACGTAATTGATTTTTTCTTGCAATCAATTCTTTTTATAATTTAATTTCCAATGATTTTCATAATAAACTAGTTTTGAATTTTCATTTATTTTACCTTTAATAATATTTGTAAAATCTTCTACTGCTTCATCAATTTCCATAGGATTTTGAATATTTGCATCTAATAACTGAATCTTACTCATTTCATAACCATATTTAAACCAATTAGTACACAAATGCGCCTTTTGGATTTAAACTTAAAATTAACTAATTCTGCAATAAAGGATGGTGCTCCGATGCTAAAGCATATTTATTCTCTATTGTCCAATCTTTATCAACCTTATGACTGATGAATAAATCAATAATCTCTCCTCTATGTCTATGATTAGACGGGACTGAAGTAGGCTCATTTGGATCTTAACACGATCCAAAAATCTTAAAAGGATTTAATAATTTTGTAAATTGAAAAACACTTTTCCGGCATGATTTGAACTTTTGCATCACCACGATGAGCGTTTAGCATTAAAACCACCACCTGCTATCGTTATCCTATGTTTAAAATTAATTGATGTCTTCTTTCGAAATGAAAGCTCTGGGTCGACTATATATTGCAAAATACAATTTATTCCCACCAATTTGAGTTTCTGTTGCAACAGCTTCTAATCCATTAACAGCTTTTAAAGTTTTAATAATCGTTGGCAATAAACTCATAACAATTTGAGCAATTATACTGTCCAAATCCGAATTTAATATACCTTGGTCCTCATTTTGATCACTTTTTTCTCTTTGAGTTATGTTCAAGAATAACCTGAGATCTAGATAATCTATCTTGCTTATGCTGCTCTTTTTGTTGTTAAAGCAGATCTTGGTTTTTATTGGACGTCCAATCATTTACACGGTGACTGCCATCGCAATAAACACACTTATAAAGACCTTTTTTTTCCACATTCCCATGAGGGATGATCTTCAGCACAATAAACGCATTTATTAGGAGCATAAGAGCGAATTTGAACATATCCAAATCTTTGACATCTGTAACAGATCTAATTGGACGACGTTTCGGTACAGTAGACACTTTCATATCAACATGACTTGACTGATAACATTTTTCTTTCTTCATCTGATTTATCAGTATTAACCAGGGCTAACGGCAATTTCTTAGTTTTATTACTTAATCTTCACACAGAATAAACAGGAAACCCTTTTTCTTCTAAATCTTCTTGGATCTCTTCTTCCATAATATCTTCCGGAAGGCCACGTAGAACAACCTTTAACTCTTTTTCATTATGTAATTGAAAGTTATGAAAAGCCTCTTTCATACTCTCTAACAGTTTGTCTGAAATCCTCTGGAGTTTTAGTGAATAAACGTATTCTTTTACTACAATATTTTGCTGACTGTAGCTCAATTTTATTCCATTCTAAATATTTCTTAATATTTGCATAATTTTCTTGATTATGCATAACAATCGGCGGAGCTTTTCTAATCTTAACGAGAATTTTTCAGAAATCAACTTTTTGGGCTTCATCAATTTTCAATCAAAATCTATGTATCAGGATTTCCATATCTTTTATATACGTATATTAAAAATTCTTTCATTATTTGTTTCATTTTATTCATTTGGGTTTCTCTCTGAGAAGCTTCTGACCATCCCATATATGTACTATTTATATGGAATATGAAAGATAAAAATAATTTAGCAAGTGCAAGTTCGAAGTATCACACACTTTGTCATGAAGAAACATACTATAGAAAAACAAATTTCTTATTGTAGTATATTTTATTGAGCATGAAAAATTGTTGACCTTCTCAAATGTTGATCATTGCCAATGAGTAGAAAAGCATTCACGGACAACAAAATAGATCAAAAGTTAAAAAGGACGAAATAAACTGAAATGACGAAATAAAATGAATAAATCTAAAATACTTCAATTGTTCTTTAAAAAACATGTTTATCAAATTCTATTTTCAATGTTTCGGTTTATTTAAATCAGTTACTTCAGTCGCAGGTAACAAATTTTAAACTTAGATTGAGTCGACTGTCTTCTGCTTAGAAATATTATTTTCTTATATGTGAAAATGTCCTATGAAACTTCCCAAATGCCTTATTATACAAGTATATGATTTGTTAAATTATATGTAACGTCACATCTCTATTTCTCAATATGAATTGCTCATCGACACATCATCATTTTTTTAAATCCCCGATAAAAAATAAATATCTTCTCAAAAAACATAATAAATCTTCTCACTCAAGCACCAATTCGCTCGATCTCATCCGAGTCTTCCGCATTGAGATACTTAATCTTCTTTCCGAAATGCTTTTCAATTTCCCTACAAATAATTTCAGATTCGGGCGAACTAATCAGATTGATCGCAATGCCAGCTTTACCGAATCGACCAGTTCGTCCAATCCGATGCAAATAGGTCTCACAATCGGCTCGACCATTAACATCGACAGGTAGATCAAAATTGACGACGATTGTAACTTGTTCCACGTCGATACCTAGCAAAAATTAAATTAATTTACAAATTCGTTTATTTACGTTATTGGAATTTATTACATGACAAATACATATTCTAGATATTAAATTATAGAGCATAATATATCTCATAATAGTATTCGAAATAGAAATTCATATAAACGGACCTTAATTATTGATTAGCAGAAAAATATACAGCTGCCGCCATTATTAGTGTTTATATATTTAATCAAGCTGACCATTTAATGAAGCTTTGATTTTTTAGATTATATCTGTGTAGGGAACCATTTAATCCGTTTAACCCGGATGTTAGGTACCATTTTAAAAGAGAATCGAGAGGAATATAAAAACTTTAATCTTTGAATATCAAAAAATTTCAAACGCTTTAATGCTCAAAATCAGCTCAATATTGTTAAGCGCCACTAAATGAATGAGATGCTTGGCAAAGGATTATATAATAAGTATAGTTGCGAGTAGTAGAATGACTTAGTACTTAGCGTTTAGTAAAAGCAGGAGTAGAGAACGCATCAATTAATTAGTAACTTCAGATAGCATTTATAGTGGCATGTAGCAGAGAGATTGCAAATAAGGTAATCTGTTCTTTGTTTATATTATTCAATAAATAGCATTTAATAGTTTAATATGAGTTTACCTGAGTAATAGTAGCCCCGTTAATATTATTTAGGCGGTCTAGTAAATTCTCCCAGCTGGAGCTGTCATAATATATACAAAATGTTAAAAATGGAGGCGACCTTTTAGTGTTATATATATATATATATATATATAGTTAAATAATTCCCCGAACGTTATTTTCATATCTTTCACACAAACCAAGTGATGTAAATAAATATACTCTTTTCCAGTCAAATTACTACAAAACTAAGTAGTCGGTTTTTAAACACCCTACATCGTTTAACAATGAAAGAGTCTTCCGGTACTGTTTTTTTCATATTTAGAGCCCTTCCGAGAAAAAGGACGGCAAAGTTTGCAAAACTGGAAACAACCTGTATATTATCAAGTTTTAATTTTACAAAAAATTGTTAAAAATCAAAAGCACTAACAGCCAAAGTTTATTTGAATCTTTTATCTGGAACGGTTCCGGGGATATCACAAAGAAACGTTTCAAATTTAAATGTGGCAACGTTGCATTCTATTACAAATATTTAAATCGGACACACATAGTTATGAAAAAATCAATGTGGCAGGTCTTCTCCATTAAGATCGTTTTAATTTTCTTTCTTCAAGAGTTAATGTTAGAAATGTGTTTTATATTATTTGATAACGCATTATAAAGCTTAGAACAATTATGAAAAACACTAGCCTCATATAACGCAGAAGAGTGTTGCGGGTATGTAAACAAGTTTCTATGTCTGGTACTATGGTTATGTGCATAATTGGCGTATATCGCACCACAGTTGACACGTGCATGACAAATTTTTTTATATAATACAAACTGTAAAATGGGTTACCAGCTTTTGCAATATAAATATTAGTCGGCAACTTTCTTTCTGTTTTAAGTCATATGCCAAGCGGATTGCTTTCTTTTGCAGAACAAATGGCCTTTGTAAATTCATATTCAGCAGTAGCCCCCCAGCACATAATTCCAAAAGACACAAGATTATAAAAATACAGTAGCTTGACTTCATCAGTACTTCGGGTAAAAATATAGCACTATTAATGTGTATTATATTCTTCTTAGATTAGTGCATAAGATATCAATATGTGTTATTCATTTCATATATTGGTCTACCTGGATACCTAACAATTTCGTGGAGTACGCTTGTTTTAGACCCTCTTGACTACAATATTGAACTTCACTAGCCCTAACAGTCTGAAATGAGATAAAAGCAGTTTTTTTTCCTTATTAATAAGCAATTCATTCAATACACACCATTGTAATATGATGTTGTATGTAGTATCTATTTTCTGAAAGGTTTCTATAGTAGATGGTCTCACAATAATTAGGTTAGAATCATCAGCGTATGAAAAAGTAGAAGTTGCGTTGTTAATCGCTTCAAGTCATTCATAAAAATTTAAAATAGGGTGAACCCAAGAATAGATCTCAGCGGAACAGCTCTGGATACTTCTTTATTATCTGAATACTCCGACGTAATTCCAGATGTTCCTACTACAACTTGATATCTTTCTCTCAGGTACAATCTAAACCATTCATTATAAATTCCGCGGAAACCAAATCGATATAGTTTAGGCAATAATATGTCATGATTGACACAGTCAAAGGCTTTTGACAGGTCAAGAAATAGTCGAATAGCAGATTGTCGCCTGTCCTGAGCCTTTAGAATATTTTCAGGAATATCTGCCACAACTGTGTTAATGGAGAGTCCTTCACGGAAATAAACTTATTCCGGAATTTATTGAAAAAATTCGGTAAACTTTGATTTCATGAAACAGTTTAGCCAGAGCCGACAATAAGCGTATAGGCCTATAGTTGTCGATGTTATTACTATCACCACGTTTGTATATACAAGTAAAACCAAAGTCTTTTTTAGACTATCAGGAAACGCACCGGTACTAAAATGTAGATTACATATGGTAATTTATATTTTAGATTGGCTGAAGCTGGTTTGGGGACGTCGACCAGGTGCTTTACAACGACAGAGGGGCATGTTACTTCTGGGTTCATTTAGTGGGTCTACAACAGAGAAGAAAAGAAGCAGATTGTTGAAATAAACACTGATCTTGTTGTGATCCCTGGGGGAATGACTTCCCAAGTTCAGGTCCTAACGATGTTATCAATAAGCCTTTTAAGGATCATCTTCGGAAGGAATACAACGCCTGGTTGCTTAACGCAGACCATGCGTTGAATCCAACAGGCAAGTTGAAAAAACCAAGCCTACAACTATTGGCTAAATGGATAATCACAGCTTGGAGTGCGATCAAATGTGAAACAATCGTCAATGGGTTTAAGAAGTGTTGTGCTTCTAATAAGATGGATGGTACTGAAGATGAACAACTGTGGTAAGACTCTAGCTCTGAATCTAGTTCCAGTAGTGAAGATGAACTGGGAGAGGAGGAGGTTGATGACTGGGAATATACCTAATTACATTCTATGTTAAAATAGAAGTGGTGATTTTTAATTTTATTTTAAGGTATGTTTATTATTTACCTATTTATATGTGAAATTTAAATGTTTTGAATAAATATATGTGAAAACAGTCTTAAATGTGACAATTTAATTTTTTCTAGTAAACACCACTCAGAAACTCCGGGTCGTCTTATATTCGGGCCCATATAGTATTTGCTGTATAAGTCATTGAATTTATTGCAAATATCTTTACAATCTAAATTACTTCCATTACTATCTTTAATTATAGAGAAAGGATTATTTGGGTAAGGATCCTTTCATTTTATTAATTATCTCCCATACCTTTTTCCTCTTATTGACAGATTCATATACAATTTTATCATTATATGTTCGACGTTCGATTAGGAGTCTATGATAGATGTTATTATATTTTGTAAAGTCGGATTTAAAACTGGAGCACACTTTACTTAAGATATGAAAAAGACACTTTTGATTTTAATTCATACAATTCCTGAGTCAGAAGAAAAGTCCTTACAATATTATTGTGAACATTTACTTTTCAACGGAGAATAATGCGTTTGCGTTATATATGCACCTAAATATACTGTAAAATTTAGCAAAACAATAGTTCACATCATTTGAGAAGAGTAGAAATTATAAGAAAGTATACATCAGATACCTCTTGATAAAACATTGGTAGTGATAAGAACTTTTTCTTGTCCAGATCTATATCGATCCAAAACGGCGATTCTTTGCTCTACACTTAAGTCACCACTCAGTACAGCAACAGCATGCCCATCTTTGGACATTTTTTCAGCTAACCAGTGAGCCGTTTTACGTGTCTGCAAAAGTAAATGATTTCATACTGATATTAAAAGAAATAAATAAATGATAAGACGTACCTGACAGAATATAATCGCTTGGCCTACACCAACAGTTCCATAAATATTCGTTACAGCGCTGTATTTTTGTTCTTCGTTCGCACATTTCACATAATACTGTTTGATATTATCCAAACTTTCCTCTTCTCGGCGCAATCTAATGATCAATGGATCACGTACTATAACTTCGGCAAAATCCATAACTTCTTGATCGTACGTCGCCGAGAAGAACATCATTTGACAGGTGCGAGCAAGCTTTCTGTTGCAAATGTAGAATAAGAAGAGACACAATTGTAGACAATAAATAAAATATTTTTGAAGAAAATAAATATTTATTAACAGAAATTATTGAACATATAAGACACAGACATTCAATTGAAAATAATGATTTTGTTTATTATGTAGAGCTCGTAAAAAATTAGGTTTCATTTTGTTATGAATTTTACAGAAATAAATAAATGAGAAACGTAATGGGCACAATTCGGAAAAACTTGAAACATGTATTTCACCTATATGTTTTCACGTACCATAAAATATAAACACATTCCTAGGGTACAAATCATCTTCATTAACTTACTTATGTATCCTTATACATTGGTCCTGATGTCCTTGTGTAGCAATCATAACATCAGCCTCATCGAGTACAAAACCAATAATTTTTTCCAAATCGAACATACTATATTTGATGCCCCAATCAAGCACCTTTCCCGGCGTTCCGATAATGATGTGTTCCGTTAACTTAGTGCCTCGAGGCAATTCCTCGCCCCTTACGGCAAAACGCATCTCAATTTCAGGACAAAATTTTGCCATTTTAGCAGCTACTTCACCAGTTTGAATAGCCAATTCGTAGGTGGGTGATAAACATAGTATCTAATAGGAAAATATAAAATACAAAAATTTTAATAAAAGAAATACTTCGTATACTCATTTAATTAGAATTTTTGTAGATAGACAGTTGATTGAAGAATACGTAATAATATCTCATAATTAAAAACAATTCTGATAAACATGAAAAAATTACCAATGATGGGATTTAGAATAATTTATCATACAATTAAGCAATCAGACTTTCAGAACTGTAGATTATGATTTTAATCTTCTAGGTAATATTTTCGATGACTAATGTAGCCAGTTTTTTTAGCAACAAAATGAGAACTACTGCATTAATAAAAAAAATGACTATCCGATTCCAGTATTCACAAATAAAATAAAAAGAATACTTCGGCAATCAACTTCACTCAAACGGAATAATAGTTCAAAAATGGATTCATTAGCAAACGAAACTGTGTGAAGTATGTTGTTACTTCTTTCAAATGTAAATATTCCAAAACAGACAAATGTATTACACTTAGATCTTATGACACATCCATTAATAACAATACCTACTTGCGGGGAATATAAAAAAGAAACCAAAACTAATTTTTCTCTTAAAATCCTCTATAAAAAGAAAAACTTGAAAAATAATGCTTTCCTCACATTTACAATTTTGCTCAAATAGCTGCAGGAGAATCAGAAATTAAAATTGACCTAGTTTGATTTCATAATTGTCATGGTTCAACAAAACCCTGAATCTATTTTTTTTGTAACAATAAAACATAAACATTCTTATCACGACGGGTTAGTACAAGATCATTTCACGAGCAGTATACTTAATCTTGTTTATTGAACATATAAGTAGATAACCGTTTTTTTAATTGTCTAAATCAGTTAGGGATCTGATGACTTAAAAAGCAAATCAGTTCACTTAAACATAAAAAAAACACAGCACAAAGAATTATAAAAACAAAAAGCATTATTTCTCCGCACGCAATGTAAAATATTTCGACCCGAAAAATTGTAGTAAATGTTCCTCGTGGGCAGAACATGCTGCATATCGCTTTTTCTTCTTATATTCCCGATCCCGTATTTTTAGAAATTCCCATTTAAACACAATCAAATCCCCTACAACCTCATTGGTTCTGTATATGGTAACGAAAAGTATCCAATTTACAACTAATATTTACCTCTGAAAGCACACAGTTTTCTGTACAGTTACTTTAAAGGGAAGTTGTCTTTTTTTAGATTTATTTATCCTAAAAATATCGCATGAAGTTTTCGGACCAATTACATACGCGAAGTTGTATAATATAGTGCTGATAATTACAATAAAGGTTCATACGTATTATTGAAGTAATTAATAATCATAAGCATAGTAAACATATTGGGCTTGGAAAATAATTAAAAACTTCGTACCTGTGGATACTTTTTATTACAATTAACACGACTAATCATAGCTAATACAAAAGCAGCAGTTTTTCCCGTCCCTGACTGCGATTGAGCTATTAAATTTTGTGGAGGATCAGCTAATAATGTGGGCAACGCAGTCTCCTGAATTTTCGATGGTGCATTGAAACCCATATCATATACACCTTTTAACAGGTTTGGTTTTCTACAACGTAGATGTTAATTTACACTTAAGCAATAAAATAATTATAAACTTACAGATGTAAAGCCTCAAAACTTTTAACTGAAAATAATGGTGAATTTGGATCATTCCTTTGGATTTCTAAATCGTGCTTGCTTTCCACTAAGCCCTTACGTATAATTTTTTGTAACAAACTTGCTTCGGCAGGACTGAATTGCTCCGGTACTTCAGAAGCTTCTTCTTTCTTCTCTGCTTTCTTTTCATTTTCATTCGTTTTACTAATATCTGTAGTTGAAAGCTGTAATTATTGTAGGATACAGTTCAAAATTTTTAGGTTAGTATACAATAATAAACAGTATTACCTTATTTGCTACTTGTTCATCTACATATTTAGACCAATCTACCTTTTGTGACATTATTTAAATATCTTAATTAAGGCTATAACTATTTTAATAATTATGTCGATTTGTTATAAAATACGAAAATATTTCTGGTAATTACTATACATCCATACAGGGATTTTTGGTTTTTATGTATTTGACAAGCTGTTTTGCTGACTGATAATATAGCTGTTTATTTTATATATTGTATTTATATGTGATTGGTACTAACCGTTACATTGAATTTTACGTTGTCATTCAGTGTTAGTTACCCTCTATTTAACAAAGTTTATGTTATTAACTTTTTTAATTGGTTTTTTAAAATTATAATTTTACTAGAATGTTTACATTAAATATTGTCCTTTATTTTATTTATCATGCTGTTTTTATTATTCTCGTCTCAACTTAAGTAATAATTGTATAAATATTTCTACTTGACTTCATTTGATCAAAGGGTCAATTCATTGTTTTCTCTAAAGTACGATTTAAAATACGATAGGTAATATACAGTTCATGCAATAACAAAATTTACCTTACAAATGCATGTTCACATAGTTATAATCATAAGTTATATCGGACCTTATCACATAAGATATAGTAAACTGTCAACGCTATTATAAAAAATAGTGGCAATAAAAAAAATTTGTTATAATTTCATATCACGTGACCGAACGAACATCGCCTGACAAAGAGTCTGAAGGTAGTATTGAATTAAACTTTACAATAACTTCTAAATTAATTTATATTTTGCCTGTGTAAAATATTTAATTATGTCCTTTAAGATATCTTATCGCTAAAAATGAGGATGAAAACTAATCGAGAAAGAATTATAAGTTATAAGGCCGATTTATAGTTCATTAATAGGAATATAATAAATGTAATTTTTGAATCTTGAATCCTTTTACATCTGGAGTTTAGCTAATTAAAAACTTAACAAAATAATGTTAAGTTTGTAAAATAATGTGAGAATCTAATGATTGAAAATTAATATGTAAAAAAGCGTTTTGCTAATTACCAGACTTTTTACAATTATAAAAAAAACAAATGCTATAATTAATTAATATCGACGAGAAAATTTTAATAATTAAGTTTCCAAACATATAATTCCTAAAATAAAGTATAATTTTGTTTTATATTTATATCTACGTT
>WYDF02324531.1:0-14246 GCA_009867245.2 Adranes taylori | reverse complement strand
GCGAAATATCAACCGATTTTAACCAGTCGAAAGGAATAAAATCAAAAGGTGTTTACAGTCCACCGCTCTCCAGTCGCTATTCACCATACAATAGTATATACTAAAACTTCCGGCTTTCAGTATATTAAAGACAGAGTCGCGCACCACTCAGTACAAATTTTTTATACCGGCATTACAGGCTTATTTTTATTTTATCCGGAAAGCTACTAAGTACAAAATTTACATGAACTGTTATGAAATAATTGTTCTAGAAAATGTTTTGTTTTAATAAGATTCAATTGAAAATAAGATCTATTGTATACGTTCTAGTATTTGAATTTGAGATATGTAAGACAGTGAGGATTGTATGTTAAATTATTAGAGATAAAATATTCTTAAATATTTTAACATTTACACATACGAATTCAAATGTTAGAATATGTCAAAGACAGGCACATGAAACATAACACAAAAAATAATGCCAAGGACGTAACCGTGCGAAAATAGAATAGCTTCAGTTTCAGATTAAACTAAACAGGATCTATATTTTCTATGCATCTACGAGAATTTTCGCGAAGAGAAAGCCGTAACGCTCTCCTCATGTCTATATTTCGGAGATGTACGTGGAAAATAGAAAAAAAGCGAGTTTTGCTTTACCTCTATACCATTTATTTGATTCTTTTGTTCCATCCTTGAATGATTGACGTTTGACATTAGAATCGTAATAAAGTTATTCGCGAGTTTTCGGTACGTAATCGGATTATCGCATTGAATTATTGTTCTATTGTGCGTTAAATATGAAGCATTTGTCAGTTATTGTCTCCGAAAGAATATTATTTTATAACAAAATTTTTGTAGCAATAGGTGGACGTGTTCGCTATCTTTTTTATATTTGTTTTTATATCACGGGGGTCAGAAGTGTTTATATATTGTCACATTTAAATTTGTGATGTGGAATTGAGAAAAATTAATTACATTGAAATTAATTTATTTATTTAAAGTTCAAATCTCAGTTTCATACACAAGATTTAAAATAAAATATTTGACCACACACATTTGTACTTCAGACATAATTTTCACAATAAAAGAAACGAATGTGGAAAACACGCGTACTTTAAATAGACTTATTACTGAACCTGTCAATTACTAATAAAATTCTGTGCAAGTATGAACCATTCAAAAACTAATAAAACTTTATCCTTCAGTCGATTGAATTTTGCGTTTCATATTTTCGGTCGATCGTGGCGTCTCCTCGCGGCCTAAACGCACGAGAAGAAGTTTATATCAGTCTATATCTTTTTTTTTTTCATTCTCTTTTTAACATATAGAAGCATCAAAACTTATTTAAGTAAAAACTGCTCCCGTTCCCCTTTGCCACTAATTTCTTCTTCAAGTTTCCCCCTTTAAGTATCACCAATTGCACCTGTGTCGTAAAAAACACTGCATGCGTGTATCTATTATTTCAAATGAATAAACCGCGATTTCCCTTGGATCATGTATTTAAAATATTTAAAGATCTTTACATTAGAATCCCAATAAGTGAATACGTCTATCTATTTGGCGTTACAATATATTACATATAACAATTTTCTGGTTTAATAAATTGTGTTAATAAATACATGAGTGCTTATTTTAATTTGAGGGAAAGGACTTTGGATACGCCACAGATGTAACGCATTACTATAATGCAGAGTCCGTGGGAAGTTCTGTTACCGATTTGAAACGCCTATATTTTTTGTGTATTATAGAACTTCTATATTTTTTGAAATTTTTATACCAAATTCAAACAAAATATTGAAAATAGAATGTAATTAATGAATTTCAGTTCATTGTTCGCTGTGGTTTCCTTTTATTTTGATTATGGCCTGCAGTCTGGGAATGAATGATTTGCACGCTACAGAAACGCGCCGTTGTGGAATTTTTACCCCTTCTTTACGAAGAGCCGCTTTCACACTCTCATATCTTTTAGTCGACACTATGGCTTCTAATATACTCCAAACGGAGAAATCCATTGGATTCGCTTTTGGTGAATTTGTGAACCATTGTGAAAAAGCGATGTATTTAGTTTCGAAATGAAGTATGGAGTCTGGCTTCGCACGCCAGACTCTTCTTTAAAAAATTAGTCGAAAAGAGAGTTAAGAGGGCCATGCCAAACCGGACGTCCGCGCCGTAGGTAAATACTTGGAAAATGTGAGTCAAGAGCGGTCGTAGACCCCGGAAAAGTAGACAGCAAGCTATCCGCGCCGTAGGCAAATATGGGGATCGCGGGATTCATGGGTTAGATTAATGTTGTTTAGTTTACCCTAAACACTATTGTGCTAATTGAATTTAGTAGACCACTTCAAAACTAGACCACAGTCAAAACTAACAGGCTCAACTTTTATTTTATGCAAGGTGTAACAAAACATAGGACTTCCAGTATATAAATGATGGGGTGGCGATCAGTCTACAATTTTTTTTATTTAAACATTATATAATTTACGATACACAGAACGTGTGATTTTCCATTTTTTTTAATTAATCATGTTATTATAGGTTTTAATCTGTATATATTTGTTGAGTTTTGTTAATAAAGAGGATGTTATTTTTCTGATTTACATTTAGCCACTGCTTTGTTTATCTCGCAATTTTCCTTAAAGTTTGACTAACGTATTCGCGGTGTCTATCTTTTGTTTTCTTTTGAATATGTATTTAAATTGAATTAATTATTATTTTTTCTATATTATTTTAAAAATAATATTTTGTTTTTAAGGCATTCAGTATATTAAGTTAGCCTTGCGTAATAAATTGAAAGCAATCAATTCAGTGGTTCAGAAATTTAAAGCTAAATCGAAGTAACTAATTTTCTTTAATAATTTGTGTAGTTACGATTATTCTTTCAGAGCTGAAGTAGCCACAAAGTTTTGCGACAGCTGTTCATAACAACGTCTGATGGATTTAACAGCAAGACAGTCCACGATTATGGTGTCCACCGTAGCAAGAGTTATTGGTACGGAGCAGAGAATAGCGGACAAATTGGAACATTTTCGAATTAAACTTAATCAAGGTTTGAATACGTTTAATGAGTCCAGCGGTAGTCCAAACAATCAGATGATGAACGTGTATTTAATAGCAGACAGCATCATGAACGAGATATACAATCATTACAAAGGTTTTACAGCAGTTAAATTCGAGAACAGTAATATTTTTGCATGTTTTACACCATCAACAATTTACGAGAAAATACAGTCAGCGACCACAGCGTTACCAGCTGAGTTTTAAATTGTAGAAGTCACTAATAGTCCCAGTGAAGTTATTAATGAAGAAACCAAGTTTATAGTGTATGAGTATGTCAGGATTATCGATACGAATTTATTCGATGTTGTGAAAGTAACACCAGTTCCAATGGAAGTTGATAACAAATCTTTCGTGTCAGCAGATATAACTAATAAGGTGCTAGCAGCTCATTATAACAGTCAACAATATTTCCAATTAACCGAAGCAGAATTCCAAGAATGCATGAAGTTATCATAATCATATGCAACCCAGAAACAATGCAGCGTAGGATGTAAACCCCATTGGGTGATCGCTGTAATTTATCAGTGGCCGCAACCAGTTCAATGACCCTCAAAGCGGTTTGAAGTAAGGTCAACAGAAAGATCAAAATTGAATGAAGTAGTGTTATCTCATTTTTTCACTATTCCAGAGATGTGATATCCGTATTCCAAGTTACATGATTCTACTTTTTCTCTATGATAGTTACATGCTATCATTCTATGATGATAAACTATATGTGCTAAATTGGTAAATCCGCTGTACACTTCCAACTTTTATTATATGAAACAGGAAGCGGCCCGCCGCACCCACTAGGATTTATTAAAAGAAACGATTATTTAAAAGAGAATAACATAAGCGTTAATAATCATTATACTAAACCCAAAAACAAATATATGAATCACCTTTGTTAAACCGTTCCTAAAACTTTGTTGTATGTATTTATTCTTTTAGATGCCTGGAACATTTAAACTCGATAACACATTAAATAAACTTAATGCCACGAAACTTATATCGTCAATTATAAACTCTCATCCGACAACCCACCATTCTATAATTTGTATAATTTGCTCCATGAATTACTGCTATTTTGCATTTAAGGTGGTTTGAACTAGTTTTATGGCTAAGATTATTTTTAATACTTTTAATTACAGTTGGGGGTCTGACTAGTAGTCTCTTTTGTTAAAATATGTATTGTTAAATATTTTTTAAAATTTTATTACGCAACTCTGTCAGTTTTTAGTTGAAGTGGACATATGTATCTAATAGAAGTAGTTCTATTGATTTCTTTGATAACACATGTTTCTTTCGGTTTTTTAAGTTTAAGTTAAATAAAGTAAATATATTTAAATGATTCTTTATTTTAAGTTCGCAGTGTCCTATTAAGAACAAGTTAACGTTAAACAGGATTATTAAGTGCTTAAATTATGTATCCAAAATTTTAACAGGTTATGGGACCAGTATTCGTTTCCTAATCGTAAGTTTGTTTCACATTCCCTTGTTAAATGGGCAAAAAATGAATTTCGCCGCAGAAAAGATAGAACCTCTTCAAGGCAAAGAAAACTGGGAATACTGGAAATATTTAGTACAGATAAAAGTTAAATGATTTCCAAATGGAATGGATTTCAGGCTAATTAAAATCTCCAAATGAACCCAGTAGTAGTGCATCTCCACAAGAAAGAAATGCTTATAAGAAAGAACTCGAGAAGTTTAACAAGTCACAAACTGAGATAATGTTTCTTTTAGTATCAAATTTAAATCGAATAGTTAGAACTCAAATATGAAATCTTTCAAATCCAGATGAAGTTTGGAAAGGACTTAACAATCTTTTTGCTGGAGTAGAAGAAAATAAAGCTTATGAACTATGTTACGAATGTTGATCAAGAAGCTCTTACATTAAGAAAACAGTAAATACTAAAGATAATGCTGTTGCACATAGAATGAATGAGGAAGTTAACAAAAACAAGTACAAGTATCCATACAATTATTGTAAAAAGAAATGATATTGGATTACAAACTGTCATACTCAAAAGAAGTAGGTAAATGCGTTTATGCTATCAACAGAAGATTATGCATTTGCTACTGAAATTGATGACAATGACAAAGAAAATTGGTATTCTGATAATGGTGCTAGTAGACATATTACTAATCAAAATCCATTTTTCAAAACGTACAATTAATTTGATCATGCTGTCAAAGCAAGTTCCGCGAATTGATAAGAAGCTGAAGTGTTTGACCAAAGAACAATTGAAATTGAAACAATTATAGATGCAAATATGCTTAATTGAATGCTTGAAACTGTCTGATATGTTCTAGCTATCAAGAAAAATCTTTTTTGTTTTGCAAGCTCATGATCCTAGCTCATGATCCTTTTGCAAGCTCATGATCCTTTTGCAAACATACTTCAAAGGTTATCGTAAAAAAAATGGAGGCCTATGCAAAGTTGCAATGAGAACAAAATCAACTAAGATGACCGAAACATACTTACTTGAAGATCAGATTGTTTTGCAGCTATATCATGACAGGATGGGGCACTAAGATAAAAGATGCATCAAGGAGAAAGAATTGAACATAAAGACAATCATGACAAGTGAACATTGTATGACTTGTATGAAAGGAAAAATGCATCGTCAGAAATTTGGAAGGAGGTCAAGAGTAACAAAAAAGGGAGAGTTGCTACATGGAGATGTTTGCGGACTATTCCAAGTTCCATCAAATTCAGGTTATAAATATTTATTCACTTTCTTAAACAGAAATCAGAAGTTCATGAAAAATTAGAGCAAGTGCTTAAAGAAGCAAAAGTTGAAGGTCTCCAATCAAAGAATTTGTAGCCGATCCCTTATGTATTAAAAAATTATATTTCCACAGAAATTTTTGACAGAGTTAATTAATACAGCAGCATATATACTAAACAGGACAGGAAATTATTTAGTTGTTGGAAAGTCTACTTATAGATATGATATGGGAAGAAGCCTAGAATTAAGCATTTAAGAGTCGTTGGAACATCATGTGGATGGATTTCCGATCAAAAGAGAAAGAGGTGAATCCAAAGGCAATATTCGGAATCTTCTTGGAATATGACGGAGATGATAGTTACAGAATATATGATTCAGTTTTTCGATGCAGAGATGTAATATTTAAAAAGATAAATCTTTCAAATTTAGTACCAGTGACTGTAGAATCAGAAACAGAGGAAATTATTGTTGAAAACACAGATGATAAAAATAAACTGGATGAAGAAACTAGTGAATTAGACAAACTAGTAGTAGAACAATAAGGTACGAGATAGGTTACTTAGAAATAGGTTACTATAAATCTGTACTCTCTGAAATCTGTACTCTCTGAAAGTATAGATGAACTCGATTCATATGAGGTAGCAGTCAATTTTAAACAGAAGCGCAAGTGGTTAAACGCAGTGATTAGTTAGATGAATTCATTAAAAGAACATCAAACATGGGAAGTTGTTGATCTACCACCCGGATTCAAACCAATTGCAAGCAAATGAGTGTTTAAACTTAAATCTAACCCAGATGGATCTATTGATAAATTCTAAGCAAGGTTGGTTGCAAAAGGTTCTTGCCGGCGTAGAGGAGTGGATTATGAACAGACATTTAGTCGAGTAACGAATAAAAATACTGTTCGCACCTTAAGTATTGTAGAAGCAAATGAAAATATTCATTTGACTCAATTTGATGTCTCTACAGCATTTCTTTATGGAAATTTGTTTGAAGAAATTTATATGTTTCAACCATAAGGCTTTAGTAATGGAACAGATAAAGTATATAAGCTAAAGTGTAGCCTTTACGCACTTACGGAAGCTCCTAGATGTTGGGATAAGAGATTTGGAAATTTAAGGTTTTACAAGAAGTGAATATGACTCTTGTTTGTTTATTAAAAATAACAATGGATATAAAATTTTACTATTTGTTTATGTAGATCAGGGATTGGTGGCATCTACAAATCTTTAGGAAACAAATATGCTCCTAAATGAACTGGAAACAGAATTCAAGGTCACATTCACATTTGCTACATATTTTTTGGGCATTGAGATTGAACAAAGAAAAGATAATTCAATAAAAATCTGTCAATTTAGTTATATTAAGAAAATATTAGAAGACTATGGCATGGAAAACTGTAAAGCATTTCAACATTGATTATTTGTGATAGCTCACAACACCATACTGAAAAATGGAGGAGTTTCCCTTCAGATCAGCCCTAGGAGCATTATTATATTTCGCTTCTGGTACAAGACCAGATATAGCCTTTTCAGTTAATTATTTGTCAAGGAATGTTGAAAATCCCCAAGTGCAGATATAAAGATCAGGAGAAGATCCAGATATCTGAAAGGAACTCAAGATAAAGGTATTATCTACAATTCTAGATTTAAAGAAGATTATTTAGAAGTATTCTGAGATGCAAATTATGCTGGAGATCATCAGACAGGACTCCAACAACAAGTATAGTTTTCTTATGTGCAGGGGGAGCAATCCAGAGACAATCTTCAGTATCAATCTTAATAGCAGAAGCAGAAATAGTTGCAGCAAGTGAAGCAACAAAGGAGTTAGTGTGGGTCAGCAGATTTTATTGAAAGAAATAACTAAAATTAAAGTAATCCAGTTCTTTGGATAGACAATGAAGCAGCAATTAGACTTGGAAAGAATCCATAGTTCCATAGGAAAACCAAACACATAAAAGTAAGATATTTTCTGTTAGAGAAAAAGTACAGCATGGTGGCATAGAGGTCTCTAAGATCGGTAGTGAGGACCAATTAGCAGATGGATTCATAAAACCTCTACACAAACCGAGACCTAATATATTAAAAGGTAAGATGGGTCCCACGCTCACCATTCGCACCCAGAGCTTCACTCTTACAATCCTGTCAAAGGCAGCCTTCAGGTACACAAAAAGCAAGTATAACTTCTTTTTTCTCGATATATCTCTATTCATAATATAATTGATGGTAATAATATTATCCACCGTCCCCTTCCCTCTGATGAAACCACACTGATTTACCGTCAACACCCCCTTCTGCCTAACCTCCTCTTCAAGCCGCTTGTTTAATACTCTAGCAAACAACCTGTATAAACCATCCATTATCATTATTCCCCTATAACTCTCAGCTTCCCTTCTATTTCCCCTCTTATATACAGGCACAATCTCCCCCTTCTTCGATTCATCCGGCACTCCCTCCTCTCCCTTCCATACCTAATTCATCTATATTAAGCACACAACCTCTAAATAATGCACACAACCTTTTTTCATTCAAGAAATCCCATATATCCACATGCATCCTATTCGGCCCACTCGCAGTACGCCTTTTCGTCCTCCCTATTTCACTCATTACCTCTTCCGCACTCATTTTCTTGACCTCCCTTTCCTCCATCACAATCTTTTCCCTCTTCTTACGGATCCTTGCCAATTAACGCCTGTGATCGCTTCATCCCTACACTTAACCTCCCAGTCATTTAATTCAAGGCCGCGCTTCGTTCTTTATCGTTCTTAAAACTGTTACATTAATAGGACGTTTAAAAGTAGGCCAAGGGGAAAAATAAATGTCTTTAAATTGAGGCATAGATTTTAAGCATTAGGAGACCATAAGGAATCAATGTATGTGTTTACTACAATATTAATATCACTTTCTCTTGAGCCGAAAAGGAAAACAACGGATAAAGAAAATAGTAACAGGTAAATACACCTTTCTTTCAGATATTAGGTAGCTTCAAAACTTATCTCTATTTTAATACTTTGACTGAAAAAGTAGGTTATATTTAAGCTTAAGCTATTTGAATGTAAGTTTCGATTTGGGCGGATGTAACACCTTTATTTGTGTATTTAAGCAGTATGTTTAAGCAAGCACCGCATACAAGTATTTTAATAAACATATGAATAACGTGAGATTTTAATAAACATATGAATAACTTCAGGGCCCTTTATTTCTAATTATCAGCTAGTATTTTGACCACTGCAAAATCAATGGTTTTATCTGAAAAAAGTATTAGCCCGACCCGACCCGAGTAGTACTAACCCGACTGGCATCCAGATCCGGACTGACTCATCTAATTAGAAGCTGCGCCGAGAATCTGGTGTTAAGTCAAAACGTGATGCGTTGGGGGTGGACAGATTTCATTAAGCCTTTTTTCGTCAAATGAAACCTGATGAGCACTGGGTAGGTGGACGGTGATTGTTCATTGTATTTTCTCTCGCGAAAATTATCTTGCTTATGCTTGTTGAGGGGGGTGGAACGATCTCCTTGAAACATTTTCCGCAGAAAATCTTGATGAGGGCTGGAAGGAACTCATTAATTCTTCACAAAGAAAACGAGCCGGAGATGGAGGGTGCGGGGCATTTTCAATTTTTGATTTAAACCTTCAGACAAAATACTGAATAACTTTGAATTTAAATGTTTCCTCAAATTACAAAAAGGATAATGAAAACAATTTGAACAGTATTTTGTGGCCAAATATTAGTTTAACCAATTTTAAAAATGTATTTCAAACAATGAAATTTAAATTGCTAGTTATGAAGGCGAAGTCGCTGTTAAAGTAGTGTATTGGGTAAAGTAGTACTCTTTCTCTCTACTGTTCTGTACTGTATTCTACTATCCTTCATATCCTTATTGATTTTTTTAATTGGCTTGTTTAGGTTTTGGTTTCAATCTATCTATTTTGTCCCTACTCCGCAGTGCTCTCATGTTTGTTATTATTTATCTGGATAATTACTATATTAACTCATTTTATGGCTTTTGTTTATTACAGTAGTTATGTTTGTTTCTTGTTTCTTTAGTTTATGACCATTTGAATCTGCATTAGGTTTTATTTTCTCGTTGGAAGGAAGCATTGAATGAAAGCAAGCGAGTTCCCGAAACTTTGATCATGATGGATAGATTCCACTTTATTTCATAGCCTCAAAGGTCAATGTGCAAGTTTTGATATGCATTTAGATATACAAATGAAATTATTTTTTACAGTTTAGAAGTAATTATTCTCTTGTTGTCCTAATATCTTTCCACATTTGGAATGTATGTGTTATTATTGTTCAGAGATTTCTCCGAGCAAAATGGGTTAGGCGTGCTGCAGTGTGACCCTCTGGAGAGCATTTACTTTCGGGCCTCTACAAATTGAAATCGATTAAATGTCTGCGATCGGCGAAGGAGGAGCAAAACATGGACTCTATTCGATTCTGTACGGGGAATATAACAATGATCGCAAATAGTGCTGAAACGCTCGTGTCGTGCGAAAGAGTTTGGAAGGAATGGTATGCCCGAGAGGGGTGAAATAAAAACTACCGTTTCGTTGTTGTTGCGAAAATGTCTGTTTTCGTATGTGGGGTGCCGCGGCCCATTGATCTTGCTGTGAGGAAGATTTATACACCTTTTTCCTGAACAAGGCGGTTTTTATTCGATTAGTACCTAATTTATTGCTTTTTTAACTTCATATGAACATGTTTACGTTTGTGGTCTATATTATGTGAACTAAGTTATGCTTTATTCTCCATGATCATGGAGTAAATAATGCGAAGTAGTAATAAACAATATTGTCTATAATTTTTTGTTGAACAAATACGTTCAGTACTAAATTTAATCTTTTTTATGTGCGTGAAACATGAGCGAGTAAAACAGGACAGTGAGTGAAACAATGAATGAGCGAGGAAATCAGTAAAACTGGGTTTTATGTTTCGTTGTTGATATGTTTTGATAAAAATCGTACTCCGGTTCTATTTCAGAGGTAATAGTCAAACTCAAAAGCGGCCAATCGAAACACTTTTTTTTATGGAAATAAGAGAAGTTGCGACTGAAGCTTTAAAATTATCTGAGAGTACGACTTATTGTTTACAAAATCTACAAATTGTGCATGACTGGATTGGAGTCACTGCTGCCCTATGCGGAAAATAATATTTTACTGTCTTTAGAAAGCTTTCTATTCGACTTCACTAAAATATATTCAAACATTTATTTAGATATCAGTTTTAAAACACTAGTTATTAGCGAATTTAGGGAAGGAGGTTAAACAAGCTCAAACCGCCATTTCTTTCTTTATATTGTTGAATACTTTATATAGTTGAAGATTAAACAGATCAGTACGAGGTGTGACATCTTGCTGTTTTTTTAATGCTTTCAAACAATTATTATGGTACATCACAAAAATATTTGGACCAAATTGTTCTTAATATTCTCAAATAAACTATTATATTTTTTCTTTAATAAAAATAATCTACAAAAATATACAAATATACTAAATGTTCGAATCAGATATTCTTCTCAAAAAATGTTACACCTCCATCAAGTCAGATTAAAGGGAACTGATCAGCCTGTATAAATTCACACAAATTCACACGGAAAATTGACGAACTTCCGTTAAGAAAACTTAAATTTTGCGGGGAAATCTTACAGATTTTACTCTACGATTTTCACCATATTTGTCACGTTATTTTTAGGGATAGACTGTTACGATTCACTTTACTTCGTACTCAGTTTCTCTACCCAGAATAAAATTATAGTTTGGATCGAGTCAGAATATGTGCAGTTATAATCTCCCCAATTTATCAACACTGAATAAATAAAACACTAGAATCATTACTAATGTTGTGTGTATCTTTCAGATTTAACCGTAAATTGATTTAGATTATTAATATTAGTGCACAATTCTTAACAACGACAACCTGTCCTTTATGATCCAGACTGACTAAATGAAAGAAAAGTGTAAACTTAACAAAATGTACTAATAACGCTTTAAGAAATACGTACGTGCTATCAAACTAAAAATGCATTTAAAATAGATATTCGTTAATTGAACCATATAACGCCATGCAAAATTTGTAAAATGTTACTCATGTTAAAATACTACATACAAAATGGCGTTTGTAAATCGTTAACTAACTAATAAAATTCTTTACTTACAAATTCTGTGGTTCCTGTTCTCACAAACTGATTTTATAATTATGCAGTTACCTTAGTAATTCATTTTAATTTTTTTTAATTTAATTCAATAAATAAACTTGTTGCTTGCCCAATTAATTGAAGACTTAAAGGTTCAAAATAATTATTTAATTCATTATAGACTACTGTATGCGACGAGGCCTCATGCCTAATTCTATTTCCGATACTTCATTCAACACTTTAATTTAATCATGATTTTATTTGGAATTAATTCTGATTTTATTTGTATTTAATTCATAATTATATTTTCAAAATTCAAAACAACATAGTTTCAGCTCCAAAAATTCGTCTGTGTGGCTTCGGCGGAAACTTTAAACGTTTTTTAGCTAGCCAATACTCTCTCTCTCTTTCTCTCTCTCTCTCTCTCTCTCTCTCTCTCTCTCTCTCGCTCTCTCTCCATAGCTAAATAGCGTTCGTCGAGTGTACATCGAATTAGATGTACTTACTTCATACATACTAATGCAGCGTCATACAATCCGCGTTGTTAAACCATTGGTTGATTACTAATTAAGTTGATCTATTCAGAATGCATTGAAATAGCGCGCTGTCGACACCAGATTGTGCACACTATCTCATTCAGAATGGCCAGTCGTTACTGGTCTACCTATTTTACAGACCCTGCTTACCATCCTCCCTTACCAAGTACCAAGTGTTTTCGCGAGTGGTGCATACCACGCCTCTCATCTTTTGCATTTCACAAAATCTCGCTTCGGACTGCCTTTCAGACAGAAATCGTTTCATACACGAAGTTTTAACGCCCGTTTTTTGGTGTTCCACCGCATATTGGTGTACCACCGTTTTTGGTGTTCCACCTGTGTCACAACGGATATATTTTTTAATCTGTCAATCTGATTGATATATTTGTGATGTGATGGATATTTTTCTGAAGCTGCCATGTACCGTTTAATCTTGGGTACTCGACTCTACTCCGTTTACTCTACTCTATTTCTCTCGTATTGAAATTACTGCAATACGTTAATACGCAATTCAAAGGGGGGTCATAAGGAACAATTTTTCATATAAAAAGTTTTTTCTAAAACATTGTTTTTTGCTCAAAAAAATCAAGTCTATTTTTCGGTGCCTGTTAGTTTGTATATACGTACAGACGTCCGTATGTTCAAGAATTTTTCCTTCCCTATGGGACCGATCTGGATGAAATTTGGTAGACAGGTGTAGACTATGAGCCCGCAGAACGGTTTAAAAAAAAAATTATAAATCCAATATGGCGGAAATGAGCCATTTTTGTTGTTCAGAACTTTCGTATTCAAGCTAAGAGATTGAAATTTTGCACACATATAGCGCCTTGTATTATGCGTCGAATAAAAAATTCCGATTTTGCCAAATTGTATAGCAAGCCACGTTTGCCACGTTTGAAGTTTAAGAAACTTTTTGAAATATCTCAGGAACGATAAAAGATAGGACATTCGTATAAACTTTATTGTATAGGCTACATAAAGGCCTGTCGATTTTGTTTGAAATTTTTTTTTCCAAAATCAGAATTTAACACATATACAGGCTGTTTTGTGTTTTGCGAATTTTGCGGTTGATTTTCTCAGAAATTTAACTAGGGATATTATTTAAATTTTTTATGTCGAAAGTCCCTTTAATACAAGCGATTAAGCGAGTTCAAAAAACTCACACGTCATAGCACCGGAGTAATTTGACCTTGAAAAAAGTGTACTAAATCCAAAATATCTCGGTTCCTATGAATGCTGGTAAAATGAAACTTGGGTAACATATGTAAGACAAGGGAGCTTCAATTTTGCCAGTATGGGCAACTGAATATACGTGACCGATTTTGAGCAATAATTTTTTTTCAAAAACTTTAGAAACACCCTGTATATTTTCTTATATTTTGCCCTTCCGATTTGCTTTTAAATGATACCGCATATTATGGGTCTAGTTGTTATAATTTCAAAGATATGACCCTTTATAACTTAAAATTTTGCAACTTGTCGCCATGGCAACCGACATTCAATAATCATATTATATACATGTAAGCACACATAACAGCTCATATATGCAAAGTTACAGAAAAAATTATTTTACGCTGTATGACACATATAAACTGCTTGCGCAATTGAAGAAGTGTTATCAGTGGCGGGTACACATTATAATTTTTGGAGGGTCTCGAAATGATTATTTTATTGAGATATTCAGTTTTAAAATGAGAAGACTGAAATTTCGCTCGCATATAGTATATTGTATTATGCGTCGAATGGAAGTAATGCCATCCCCGCAAGTGGTATAGAGCGCGATGTTGCCACATTTAAAATTTTACAAACTTTTTGATATATTT
>WYDF02324520.1:0-14247 GCA_009867245.2 Adranes taylori | reverse complement strand
GGATGTTATATAACATATATTTTACCTCAGTTTTTGTTTGCTATGTCTTCAATCAATTCATCAAGAAATAAGTATAATTAGACGAAAGAAATTATTAAAACACATAAATAAGCCTGCTAAATTAACAGGCAAGTGGAACGATGTCATCGCAAACTGAGCTGCTTCGCACCGCTCACCGCTTGCCAACTTATATCTGTTTTCCTATGTACGAGTATAACAGGTAAACTGACAAATTGATATTCCTATAATCACATACCGAACACAAACATCGCAGGTTACACAATACCTCTCCACTTAGCTTAAATTGGTGGGAACCAAGATATTTTCAAACTGAACTGTAACTATGGGTTATACAACAGCTCAGGAAATTACCGAAATGCTAGTGGAATCAAAGAACTCACCGAAATTCCAATGTCAAAACATAATTTCTACAAGAAATAAAACAACAGATTCAACACTTTATTAATATTCTATTAGACACTATTAGACAATCTTAGGAAAGACATACATCTCCAGAACAGGCAACTAATTGTGCTGAATAATTTAGATGTAATTATATATATTGCCAAACCCAGAGTTCATGAAATTGACGAAGATCCAGTCTAGAAGTTCTAAATTCAAATAGCTTGAGAATCTGTTTATACTATGTAGCCGGAGGATCAGTTTGAAAATTTAGGGATAACTTCCTATACGTCAATAATCTACAATAATTGATGGATTCTATCGGCTTTTTTTGGCACCTTCTTTCTATTTATGAAATAACCTGGTGGAAGTTCTTTCCTTGCTCCTAACATGCTAATGAGCCAGGGAGAATTAATTTGAAAATATGTTCTAATGTGGAAACAAACCAGTTCAATTTGAAACTCAAGCCGCATTCCAAAGTACTCAACTCTTATCGCATGTTGTTTATAATTTTGAATAAATTGGCAATGGATTTGCATTTATCCACCAATAATATTCAATGGCAAGTCAAAATCTTCTTATTTTAGATGTACAACATGTTGTAGAGGATATGAACTTATTGTGTAGCGTCCTTTTTATAGTAGTGCGATATACTTGTAACCTTCGAAATTTTGGAGCACCAAGTTTAGGACTTCTTGTATCGCTTGAAGTATTCTGTTGTAATGTTAATGCAAATGAGATACACCCGAGGGATAATATGATGCACAGAGTTCGAAGAAAATTCTATTACCGTTTGTAAACTGCAACATCTAAAAGAGAACAAAATGTTTGTATATCGCACCATATTGAGTTACAAAGAGAATGGCAACATTGCAGATCCTCGCCGATCGAGTCGAAAAAAGTCGATAATAAGCTATGAAATTGTGCAAAAAGTGAATAAACAAATTAAACAAAATCCACGACGTAGTGCAACTGAAATGGTGAAAAAACTGCAAATATCCAATTGAAGCGTTGAGCACATACTGAAAAATGAACTTCAACTGAGGCCATACAAGATGTAGCAGCTAGAAAGAACAAACCAACTGGTACGCTTGAACAAGTGTGACTAGTTTCCGAATATAATTTCTTCGGATCAAAAACTTTCTCCAATTATAAATAAACGCAGCTGGGAAAGTTTGATTAAAGGGAAAGTCAATCGATAATTTGAACATTAGTGACCAGATCGGAAAAAGCTACAAACGTAATGGTATGGACCGCAGTGTCCGCAAAATATTGCCCTCCGCTAGTCTGCAACTGAGTACCGATGAAAGGTGTACCAAGCCTTTTTACTAAAAGGTGTTCCACACTTTATTTCTAAGAAACAATGGCTATCGAGTTCACCCGATGCGAATCCAATTAATTTCTTCGTTTCGAGTATGTTAGAGGCCAGTGTGCCGACTAAAGGTTATGACACGTTGAAAGGGGCTCTTCGTACAGAAAGGGCAAATAATGCTCAACGCCACTTTTGTGCAGCTTGCAAATTGTTCACATTGTTCACAAAGAAATCGCATGGAAGGATGAGGTAAAATTCATTGATTACATTCTATTTTCAATATTTTATATGAATTTGGAATAACAAAAAATATAGAAATTATAGCGTTTCGAATCAGCAACGAACTTCCCGCGGAGTACCTTATGTTTAGAATCAAACACTCAGAGTGATTTCTAAATTAAAAGTATCAATTTATTACATAAAAGTCTTATATATGAAAATAATTCTTATGTAATATAAAAAAATTAATAATTTGTGCATATATTAACATTCTCCAACCTTTTGAAGAATTTGGAAATTTATTTCGCTGATGCATTTAGCTTGAACTAGTTTAGAGTAAAAATTAAATAATAATATAATGCAACGTAAGGTGATACTATAATATCTTCATTTTGATCTGAATTTACAAATTGCAATTGATATGCGTGTATTCTAATGCAATAAACTATTTGATTGGGTCAGGAATTCTTATTTTATATGTTTTAAGAGGGCGATCTTTATTCATTGGGATTTTTAAATGGTCTACTTCACTTTAGTGCTTAGCCTCCAGATAAGTCCACCTGTTAGAACCCCAATACAAAGTTTTATTAAACATTAAACAAATATATTTCTATAGAAGATGATTGGTGGTGGTAATGTGGTGAATAAGATCATGAAAAAGATGAGGGATGTGGAAAGTCAAGACGGATATGGAAGAATAAATGAAAGTAGGTATAATAGTAAATATATGTGGATTATGGATGAGGACGGTATGGCTAAATATGTAGCATCAAATATAAGCATGGGAGAAAAAAGGATTAATGCAAGGTTTAGGTGTGGGGGAATGAGGAGGGTGGAAATAAGAATTAGATGAAAGAGCAAGAAAGAGTGTGTAGGGTATGTGAAAAGAAAGAAGAAAAATGGAATCACTGGATGAATGAGTTTGAGGGGAGTGAATGAAGTGAGAAAGAAAACGAGTTGGGGGAGAACTGGAGAGAAAGTTTGGATAAGAAGGGGAAGGGTTTAGATATAATGAAAAGGATTATGTTTGAAATATGTAGAAGAAGGTAAATAGTGTAAAATTGAAATAAGAAGGTTAATAAGGAGAGGGGAGTGGAATCAATGAGTGGGTAGATAATGGAGAATATGGAAATGATAAGAGAAACAGAAGTGCATGTGGTTGGTGATGTGTGTATAAAATGGTGTGAGGAGGTGAGTAAGAACTGTTAGGGCAGAAGGCTAAGAATAAAAGATGCGGACTGACTTTGATGGATCGTGGATATAGAAGAAGTTTTGGAAGAAGGTAGGTGTGTTTAGGAATCGGGGTATGGGGTGTTAAAGTGAAGTGATAGATGTAGGAGTTATGTTGAAATTAGTAAGAGATAAGGAAATAGCCTTCCCTTCTCCCAGAAATGAGAATTGATTTTAGTTTTAACTGATAATTTAAGATAATTTGGTTATATTAGAATTATTACTAGTGTTGAGAATAAGATGGTGAATTTATTGTTTGTTTTATATACCAATAAAGATTTGTTTATTTATTATTTATTTATTTATCTACAGTCCTATTGATTTGTGTTCTTTCTATTAACTATAAAAAATATTTTAGTCTATGGGGACAAATCAGGAAATACATGGCATTATAAAAACGAAAATGATCGAATAAAAATAAAACTGAACACATTAAACGAATTTAAAATGGACAGAATCTACGTTGACATTGTTATATATGTTTTATGAAGTTGTCTTTTTATCACTTAATAAATTGCTAAAACACCTATATTTTTATCTTTGATATATGAAATATGCATATAGGTATGTAAAAGATATTGAATTTCAATTTTGAGGTTTTATAGGCCATATACGTTTCGAAGATTTTGAGTCCAAAAATTTAGAAAATTTGGATGCATGTTTTTATATGTATCGGAAGTTATAATATATTATGACCTACTCCTCAATAGATTTAAATGTAATTTGGTATGATTCTGTAGATTTTTTCTAGGACTTCAGATAATCTCAGTTTAATTGGTTTAATTTTTCAATAGTAATTCATTAAACATGTAAAATAGGGTATTACAAATTTAGCTAACTTGCTTGAACTATATGTGCTTACAACTGGTTTATTTTAATTAATTACATTTGATACAAGCGACTTCGTAAAGTCCAAAGTTTCAACTTTGCAGATCTTAAAATTAAATAATACTATAGTAAAGTGAAATTCAGTTTTTGAGTATATTTTAACTGCTATATTAAATTATATCGATTATAATAATTGTTCGGAATGCGAAAATTATCCTGGGCATAATAGAAATGCGATCAGTTTGGAAAGATGTGTTCTAAAATGTCATTGATTTCAAGTGTTTTTGGTAAGTCACGTGAATAACGAACGTGAGTCACGAAAATAACGAAAATAAAAAATCTAAAAGTTTACGAAAATAACATTTTCTTAACGAAAATTAAAAAGTTTACAAAATATTTATCACAACACAATATTTTATAAATGTAGCAAAACAGGAGAGTACTATAGAATTTATTTTTATTAATATTTAAACTTACCTCTGTTATATTTATAAATGAAATTATGACAAAGAAGTTGATGTATTCCTGACGCAGTCTCTAAAACAGTGGCAATATTCCCTGCTGATAAACATTGCACTTCTTTTATAATCAGACACAAAATACAGAAAGTTAACACTGTATATGCTATTGAACTATAAGCTATTGTATAAACAGAACATGAACGTTGTTTGTGAGTACCGCAACAAGTGTACCGTATATAGGAACCACATATGATGATGCTGATGGCAAGAAAGAACACCCACAAAGCAAGAAACGTGCGCGTATAGAAGTTTTCCACGCCGCTGCAATTGATCGTAGCTTTTAGTTCTTCGTCAGTACCATTGAGGTACCATCGTCAACTTACTTTGAACTAACGTATTACGCGAACGAACGGCCAAGAAATGAACTCATTCTTTCAGTCGTTCGATGCCGTGTGCTAGATGCTGGTATGGACTTGTTAAAGTGGTAGGTACTGCGAAGAGGTTGGCGAAGTAGTACCAACATCTCATCTAACTTCAAGTAAATGCTTGGAGGTAAGCATTGAACTGAATGTTCGTAGTGCTATTGATATATACATATTCTTGTATAAACAGGGTTGCCGCAAAGATATATAATATTTTAGCAAGGAAAAATAAAGATCTGAAACGAATAGAGAGAAAAGCCATGCACGATACATAAATATATCTAAAAATTAAAAAATTTCACTGCTATCGGAACTTAAATTTTATTATGTTTTGTTTTGTGTATTGCAATTGGATTTGCTTCGTTTTTGGAGTCGACACCTCAATACTAAATGCGATTACTCGTACAGAACCTAATAGTTTAAAAATGACAACATACCTAAATAAAAAGTGCTCGGTGCTCCAGGGCTCAGTTCTGGGGCCAATATTATAGGATATCTTCTATAATGGCTATATGAAATTAGGCATGTAATCTGGCGTTAAGCTAATTGGATATGCAGATGACGTTGCAGTTTTTGGAGTCGCTATGAAGACTCTTAGACTTGAAGAAGCCCTTGAAATTAATAGAGACTGAATGGTAACTAGTAAAAGAAAATTTTCTCTAGCGAAAGTAAGAGTGAATGGATGCCAAGTGAATTTGTAGTAAGAGTTGTAGTAAGAAGTAAGAGTTAGTAGTTCTCTGATCTTCATTATTATAATAAAGTACTCAAACACATAAATAATATACGCAATAACGTGGTGAAATTATTTGTTTATTGCTCTATTATTTCAATAAGTTCACTCGCGATTTTTTTTACAATTCGAAAGTTATTAGGATGATACCATTACTATAATCGATTTGAAAAAATAGCAAGTAAAGTAGCGATCTAGGGATAATTTGATTTACGATATTAATTTCTTGTTCTGATTGGATTTTGGCTTTTCATCTGCTTTTCCAGGACGTGGTAGCATTAAATGCTGGCTGATGAAAGCTTAACGTCGATATTGTAGTAGACTCCACTTAGTTGCCATGACGAAGATATGAAAATTGTGTGAGATGATTTGTTGGAGATGCGATGTAATTTGGGACGGAAGAAAATGAATTTGTTGCGTAGGATTTATTCGCTGTCGCTAAAGTAATAGCAGAACAATGTGATCTTCCATTACTCTGGAGTGCTATCTCTGTCATGTGAGTGATTGCTATTCTTTTTCCTTTGTCGTTGACCTCCTCTGCTTCCTCATTGATGAAGTAGTTCGTCAAGGAAGCGTTATGAAATATTGATATGAGTGAATGAAATAAGAAGTGAGTGACGAGAGAAGGAGAGATGCAGGAGGAAATAATAAATGTAACATATGTTTATACCTAACCTGATTACTACAGAATTTTACTACCGACTGGTTTGAATTTAATTTAATCTGAATTATTCTAGTTGAAACTTGCGAATTTGCTCACTCGGAGACAACTAGTATAAGACCCAAAATGCGTCTAATTAAGTCTGGCTTTGGTGGGCCCTTTTGTCTGAATTTAGGTCTGGTGGTCGGCTCACCGGTGGAAACTTTATTATTAACCGGCGTCACTTGGGCGTGGCTTGAATTTCGACCAACAGAAAAATTTCTTTGATCCGTTGACATTTCTAAGGATCCAAATTGCATTATTTTGTTGCAGAAAGCATAAGTGGTGGTGCGCATAAACTGTGGTGGGTGGTAGCTTTATGCGACCAAAATCTAGGGAGCATTACGTTAAACCCCTTTTGTTAAAATTCGTACAACTAATATCCAACCACAGTTCGTTAAAAACATAAAAGGCTGAGAACATAACTGCTTATGGGTAAAAATGGGTAGTGGAAAGTCATAAAACCCTTTCGGTACAATTCAAATAATAGCCTTCGCAATGTCCAGATAAGGAAATATTCTCTATCTGTGTAATACACACATACATGTTTAAAAACTAAGTTTGCGGCATGCCGTATAGCAGTTGTCGGTAAAAGATCATATAAACGCCACGGGTTCTCTTTTTTGGCGCGAGTTATATCCGCATCAATTGAATATTATATTATGCGGCCGGTATTTATTTGATGTTTTCGCGCCACATGAGATTTTATTTAAGCGTATTAATTATTTTTATTTATTTCCCAATTTATATTATTTGTCAATGAATCGTTATTACATTGATTTGTTGACTTAAATTTAAATTATATTTGAAGAATCGGATTAAATTTGATTAGTCCATTTATATTACATTGCGGAAAGAATTAGGTGTGTATGGGAAGAGAGATTTGGATCTTCTGTGAAAATGAGACTATTGGTTGTGAATGTATGTATAAAAAGTATAATGATGTGGTCGAAAGTATTGGCTGTGAGAGAAAGGGCAGACATTGGAAGAGTGCAGGTTCGATATATAAAAAGAATCCTTGGTATAGAAAAGTCAGTGCCAAGCGAATTTTTTCTAAATGAGATGAATAAGTTTAAATGTTGGGTGTATGGTTTTAAGAAAATGGTTAAGTATGAATCGTAGGTGATAAAGGATGAATAGGAAAGAGTGGTAAGAAATGTATACGAGGATTGTATGAATGAATGTAGAATGGAGGTGAATTGGAATGATTGGGAAAGAGAAAGAACAAAGCTTATGAAAGGGTTGGGTGGCCGATAGAGTTTTGGGAAAAGAAGATGAATGAAGAACTATGAGTAACCGAAGAGATGGATCAAAGAATAAAAGACATCGAAAAGCAGGTAAGGAAGAAGAGAATGATAGTAGATTTAGATTTAACAAAAGGTATAAGTGCATTAGAGTAGAAGAAGGGATGTCTGAATATTTATTGTCTGTGTTAAGTATGGAGGATAAGAGGTTAACAGTAAGGTTTAGATATGGGAGCCTAGAGATGGGAAATAGATGAAGATATGAGAAAATGCAGGATATGTGCTTTGGAAAAAGAAGATTGGGAGCATTGAGTTAATGGGTGCGTGGGAATAGCTTGGAGTGAAAATGACATAGAAATGGCAAATTGGGAATTATGTTTTGGCGAAGAAGCTTTGGGTTAATGGGTGCGTTGAGGATACTTGGGAGTGAAAATGTGGTAGAAGTGGCAAGGGATTGGAAATGATGTTTTGGGGAAGAAGGGAAGGGATTAGAATTAATGACAAAAGTATATACGATACTAAAAAATAATTATTTGTAACGTTCTGTATATCTAAATAAACATTGTCAATAAAGAGCTTTGAATTTTATTTTACATTTTATTTTATTTGGAAGGGGCTGTGAAGGGGAAATTAGAGGACAAGAAATTAGACAGGAAAGAACATAAAATTTGAGGGTATAGTGGAGCGAAAGGAGGGGTTTCCCCACTATCCCTATGAAGACTTGTACTTGGAATGTATAAATTTATTTTGAATATGTGTTATACTGTTCTAATTAACCCTTTGCCCCACAATAAGTGTCAGATTTCCATATTTCCTGAAACTTAATGTTATCTCGAAATTTCAATTGAAGTTTTCTGTTCCATCATGTGACTTACGCCAGAATTGACATTTGTATGTTTTCAAAAATTTGAACAATTCAGATCAACTTTTGAGTAGTTATTTAAAAATGGCACATGGTTATGCCATTTCTAAAAATACCGGTGTGCCCACATAATAAATTGTGGAGATGTTTCTGAAGTGGCACCACAAAGAAAAAGGCCTAATCTAAAGCGGGAAACGCATGAAAGTATGTACCATTATTTGCTAGAAGCAAGTGTAAATGGTAAACTTAAACATGGATCGACTTATAGTCATCGGAAAAGACTCGAAAAAGTCGAATTTGGCACCGAGTACAACAATCTTTACGTGAGGGATCAGTAACTACATATGTAAATTCTCGGAGTCGACAGGAAATGGAAAATCGTAGATATAGAACAGATAAAGGAGATACCCATTCATCGCCGCAGAAATATTCGATCACTTGCACTTGCTATTCAAATTTTAAAAAGCACAATTCATAGAAACATTAAGTTTGGACTGATTAAGCCTACTTCTAACGCAGTAAAACCATTCCTTACTAACTGTAACAAATTATAGCGTTTGGAATACTGATTTTCAATGCTTCATTCGGAAAGTATCGCTAGTGGTGCATCTATTTTTAAGGATATGACAAACTACATTCACATTAACGAGAAGCGGTTTTATTTAAAGAAAATATCGAACAAGTAGTACCTTTTCCACTATGAGATGGAGTCTCATCAGACATGCAAAAGTAAGAGGTTCATTACGAAGGTAATGTTTTTGGCGGCTGTTGCTCGTCCACGGTGGGAGGATTCCCGTAATTAATGGTTTGATGGGAAATTAGGGATTTGGACATTTATGAAACAAGAACCAACCAAACGTAGGAGTAAGGACTCTAGCAACAAAAGTCATTGAATCTGCGAACAAAAGCGAATACAGAAACTTGATAGTGGATAAACTTCTGTCTGCAATTGAAGGTAAATGGCCTTGGTCTATTATACGTACTCCTATTTTCATTAAACAGAACAACGCTATACAGCATTTTGATAAAAACAATACGGACTTCAATGAAGCTATTAGCGCATTAAATTTCATCAATACTCCACTAAGCGTAATATGTCAACCCCCTAACAGTCCCAACATCAATGTGTTAGATCTGGTTCTTTTAATGCCACTCAGGCGCTGCAGTATGAAACTGCTGCTATAAATGTCGATAAACTTATCGATTCCGTCACTGACGCTTTTAATGAACTGAGTCGTGATACATTGAACAAGGTCTTCGTATCACATCAGCAGCGCATGATAGACATGAGGAAAGTAAATGACGGCAACAATTATAAGTTGGCCCATTTAGGCAAAGACAAAGATTTGACTAGGACAGTTACCACTTTGCTTTAAGAGGGTCATACTTGGAAATAAATCAAATTCGAACGATTTAACCTCAAATTTAAGTTACAATTGATTGCTATCCTATAACGGATGGCACGTGTAATAGAGACACGTTCCGACGTTGCCGTGTTGCATTTAGTAAAATTATAAACACGTAGAATAATATGAGATAATAAAATAATATTAGAATAGAACCCAAATATTGCACATATTATTGTGCTAGTATGATTAAGATAACATACATCGAATATTTTATTATGTACTTTTAACGTTAATACAAATATTACGCTATCATTAATATAACTTAATTATTGATTGAAAATTCATGCATAATGCAATTTGTTCTACATTATACTAAAAAATTCTTTTAAATGATTATTTGTGAAACTGTGCAACAAATTTTAGTCTCAATTGGCAATAGGATAATTATTTTTCTACAGTAGATGGACGGAATAACTAGACGAAAGTGAGGATTACTGCTGGGAAATAAGTCGAGAAAAGACTAAATACATGATTAACACCCGCAATATTATTAGGAAGAGGCCATAACATTATGGTACAACGACGCACCGTAGAAATCAATGCCGTCGCACAACGCAAGGTAGTGTGCGTGCGTATGCCACTGCAAGATGACTGATTACGATATCGATTAACTGATTTCCTTAATTCAGGAATGTCCCGTCCTTTGGGACAAAACAATAGCAGAGTTAAAAGATCAATTTTTAAAAACAGAAGCGTGGAAGGAAGTGTGTAAAGGTTTATATGAAAATTTTGAGGAGTTGAAAAACGAAGAAAAACAAAACGTGGAAAGTACCTAAATACATATATTTATGTTAGTTGCCAATGAAGAGCTCCAATATCACTATTAAAATATGCACAAAATACGTTACTGATTTTGTCTGCGCTTTTTCTGCCGTCATTTGTTAATTCATGTAAAGTTTGCAAAGAATCGTCAATTATCATTTCTTCTGACATTTGTATGTCATATTGATTCAGTACAAAGTTGTGTAATACACAACACGCTTTAATAATGTGTATCGTAAAATCTTAAGAGACATTGATGAGTCGATGAAATATGCGTCATTTATTCGTTAGAATGCCGAAAGCACGTTTCATACATCGCCTCGTTCGGCTGAAGCGATAATTAAAGACTCTTTTTTGTACCGATAAATACTTCCCTCAATATGGGCACATTTCATTATTTGCAGCCCTGGTAGTCGTTCATCCGCCACGAAGACAAAAGGAATTGCTTTTTGAAAGCCGGGCAACTGTTTTGGCTGTGGTATAAATAATTGACCTTTTATCAGTAAGTCGTCACACTCCTTACCATATGCTCCTATGTCTAAATGAATTTATAATCAGTATCAACAAGTGCCAGCAAATCTATATAGTTATAACTTTTATAGGGAAAATGGGGTTCAACCTTGCTCGGGACTTATTATGCGAATGTGTTTGCCATCCAGCCCCCCCCCCCCCATTCAATTAGGAAAGTTGGTTTTCTTGTCAAAGTCTTGAGCAATTTGTTCCATCAACACTTCTGTAAGTTTTGTGCTTCGAAATTTTTCAGATAATCCCATATAGCACGGCCAAGATATGTTACTATTCTCGCGATTGTAGATTTTCCATGATAATACGCGAAATGCATATCTTGAAAACTATTTCCTGTTGTCAGGTACATGAATCAAAACTCCGTTAATTAGGCAAACTTACACACTATACCACTCCCATAAGTACGTACATACTAAGTAAAAGAAAAATAGACGATTTGGAGAAGCATATTTTAACCGTCTTAGAAAAACCTGTAACTAGGCATTTTTAAAGGCATTCTTCCATCGCTGAAAAAATTAAATGACAATCAGACTTTATTTTTTCGAAGTCGCGTCCTACAAATATTAACTGATTTACAGCAGCCATCACATTATCAGAGCTACCAAACAAATCTAAGTGGGTATCAAACAGCTCAATCATCCGTCCAGAGTGGGTACCAAACAGCTCAAATACCCGTTCAGAGTGGGTATCAAACTGGTTACACAGTCGTTCAGAGTGGTAACCAAACATCCTTTTAGCACATCGCCTACCTAAGACTTCAGAGTGCCCACCAACCATCATCGCCGTCTCTACTAGCGTTTTCTAAAACACCAGGCCATGACGATGATCCAAGCCAAGATTAGCTAAATTTCGAAGAAGACCTAACAAATTTAACAAATAATGCAGAATCTGATATTTACTTTTTTAAATGGTTTAAAATTAATAGAAATTTACAGACATGGTAAATTGCTTTTTCGTACTTTATAGTTCATCCAAGCATCTCCAGAGATTCAATAGGTTTTCTAAATATGAATTTCCTTTATATATGAGGAGATATCAGTTTTAATAGTTCTGCAAAACTTGCTGTACACATTCTAAAGTAATCGAAAAAGAAATCATACAAAAATTTTCTAGGTATGTCAGAATGGATCTTATCATTGTGTATCAAGGTACTCAAACAAGATGTGGATTTGGTCACAAGAAAGTCAATTTCAGGTTTAGTAAGTGCGATATTGGATTATATCCAAAAGACTGTTTCGTATCATATCACAGCAGATAAAAACGATTGTAAATAAGGATGTGAATATTCAAGCTATTTATAAAAATGTGTTTTGTTAAAATTTATTTTTATTGTGCATCGATTTTATAAAGTAACCCCATTTTGCTACTGTACATTTTAAAGGACGCCAATTATTTTTGTTTTAATAAAACAATTTGAAAAGAACACAAAATATTCTTTTAATTTATAGCCAAATAAGAAAATAGAAGGACCCAGTCTGATTTTATAATTATTTTTTAAAGTTACGCAATAACTGGGTCAATATACTATAATGTAATGTAAAATTTTTAATATAATGTAATTAAATATATAAAATAATGTTTTTATTTTAAAGCGGAGACTTAATTTTGGGACTTAAATTTTTAGCAAATCGGAATTATTATGGGAAGGAGATGCCAAATAAAGGTTTTTAGAATGTTATATTTAATGAGATTTGGTCACCTTGATAAAATATCTTTACCACATATGTACACAGCGCAATGTACTACTTTCGTATGTATTCTTCTGATGCTGTTAAAATATGTAGTTGTCAACATTGTGCATGTGCAAATCTGTGTATGCAAATTATTCTTATTTGATTTGTTGAAGGCTCTGTAAGAATTCAAAACGGGTATAATTATTCATGATAAGTATACATATTCAGAAATTATTTATATACAAAGAATCTTAAACTTTTATAACACATCATTTAATCATTAAATTACACATTTATAATTTTACAACGTTCTTGTAAATATATTTATGAACGTTGAGTTTACATCTCTTCCGAGGATTTTTATTATAAAATTTTTGTTACTTTATATAATTAATTGGACGAAGTAAAAGTGGATTCTTTTATTGCATTTGTTATTGGAGAATTATGATTGTCAAAAAAAGTATACAAGATGTGTAAGTGATGGAGACAGGAAACAGGCACTGGACGAAGGCTTGCAAGAAAATATATAGGATAAATAAAAAAAAGATTAGAATGGAGAAAATAAATGTTAGGAGATAATAGATGGCCTTCACTTTGCGATGGAGAAGGCAACGGGAAACCACTAAACCACTCCATTACAACTCCCTAGTACAATAAGCATGGCAATTACAAATCAACAAATGGGCCTCAGTCTCCGGCATACCTTAGATGGTCAGAGGCTGCTAAGAATCTCCGGGTTAGTCAGGCGAATCTGTACGTGGAATGTTCGTACAATGTATCAAGCAGGAAAAATAGATAATGCTATAACGGAGATGAATAGATTGAACGTCGATGTAATGGGAGTAAGCGAGATGAGATGGCCTGGCTCCGGGCATTACACAATTAATGAACACAAAGTATATTATTCTGGAAATAATGATGGGCAGCACCAAAGCGGAGTGTGCCTCATAATTAACAGCAGATTACATCGATCGGTGAATAATTTTGTGCCTATCTCTAAGAGAATACTTTTACTTCAACTAAATACGAAGCCAGTACCAGTCAATATCATACAAGTATATGCACCTCCAAGTGTCAAACGTGATGAGGAGGCAGAGAGTTTTTACCATGACCTTCGACAGACATTGAAAAAGTTAAACAAAAAAGACATTACAACTATTATGAGCAATTTTAACGCCAAACTGGGAAAGGGAAGCGGTAATGAATTTGTGGGACCATACGGACTTGGTATAAGAAACCAAAGGGGCGAAATGTTGAATACGTTTTCAACAGAAGAGCAAATTGTGGTACTTAATACATTTTCCAAACTTCCAGCTCGTCGTTTACATACCTGGAAATCACCTGCAGATAGACCGGAACACATAATAAGAAACCAGATAGATTTTATGTTGGTCAATAAGCGGTATCGAAACATTTTCACCACAGTGAAGACTTACCCCGGCGCTGACATTCAATCAGATCACGTTCC
>WYDF02324509.1:0-14247 GCA_009867245.2 Adranes taylori | reverse complement strand
TACATGCTCAAAATGACCCCCTCTAACATTAATGCAATGTTGCAATCTAGTTTCGAAAGATCTTTGCACGTTTCTGAAAGTCCTTACATTGATGGTTCTGAAAACCTGTCTGATCCGTTCCTACATAGCTTGTTTTGTTGTTGCAGGTGTTTTATATACTTCGCTCTTTACATAACCCCATAAGAAAAAATCTAGTGTACTCAAATGAGGGGATCTTGCTGACCACCTAATTCGTCCATCTCTTCCAATCCACCTATTTGGAATGTTATCATTAAGGATATTGCGAATCGGTTGTGGGTGGTGTATAGGAGCAACATCATGTAAAATCCACATGCGTAGTCTTATATTTAAAGGAACTTGTTCCAGAAGCAGAAGTAGGTGATTTTGTAAAAAGTCTAAATTAACTTCATCAGAGACACAACCCTCAAAGCACTGTGGTCCAACAACGTAATCTCCTAAAATTCCACCCAAAACATTAATGGACCATTGAGTTTGGCTATAGGATACTGTCTCATAAAGACTACTTGTTGAGTAGTAGTGAAAATTATGCATGTTGAGAAAACCATTTCTGTGAAATGTTGCATCATCTCCAAAGAGAACATAATCAAAGAAATTGTGTTGGTGGTTTATGTTATCTATAGCCCATTCGCAAAAATTAACCCTTCTTTGATAGTCAGCAGGAAGGATGACGTTGTATGTGATAGATTGTATGTGATAGGGATGTATTTTATTTTTTAATAATATTCTATTTATAGATGACTTACTGTCACCTGTTTCGTTTTCAGCAAGACGTTTACTTGTGTGAGGATCTTCAGTCACATTGAGAAAAACGCTTAATTCATTTTCTTCTGCTAAAACTATTTTTCTCATTCCTTTTTTTCGTACGCTACGTTACCGGTATGTTTAAATCTCTCCAGTAAGTTTTCGAATGTTTTGGAAATTTTTGATCATAAATTCTTGTAGGTAGTAAGTAATTCTCATGTTTATTTAATTAGGTACTATGAGACATAAATCAAAACCTCAGTATTTACGTTATTTACTAACTTTTTACTAGAGTTATTTTGTCGATAAATAAATAAAAATTTAAAATAAATGTCAAAATGGATTCTTTATCAAAATGGGTTATTTATATAAGTATTTATTGAACGGCCAACTCGATCGAATTAAAAAATTCAACCAAATTGTGAATTCTTTTACAAAATTAGAAATATCTCAAAAGCAGTTGAAGTTAGATATACGAAGTGGTTAATAAAAATGAAAGTGGCTCTATCAACCATTACATAAAATATAGGCTGTTCCATTTAAAGAAATTGAAAAATAAATGGGTGTGATGGGTGAAATGTGAGGGTGTACTAGAATTATCAGGTCCAAAATCAGATCAAATATATATTATTCTTTTAAGATATAAGCCGTTCAAATTACTACAATTTTGGCATAAAACTAGCCATAACTTTTGAAACACCTGGTATAGATGTACCAAGTCTTAGACTGAAAGTTATGAAAAATACGTAGAATCGAATTATCAAATAAAAAGTATAGCATTCCATTTAAAAAAATGTATGTTGTGTTCGGCCTGCAGTTATGGAACACGCTGTATACATGAAATTATTTTAGTTTGTGTAGCTTAAAGCCCTAGACACTTCTGCTTTGGAAATTTTTCTCCATATAATATGATTAAGGAGCAATTGAACTTGCACACACTATTGGGACAGCCTGTATATAAAACGACACAATGGGTTATTGGAACACTGAGCAAACAAGGTCGTATATACACAAAATAAAAAAATGCATGTACTAATAATTTCTTTTGTCACATGATTTAAATTATCAATTACTGTTAACAAATAATAATTTTACAATTATTTGTTTCATGATTACACACATACCATTCTTATGGCCATGACTGAATGTTTCTGGATATACTTTTTTCCTTGAATGGTAACCTAATATGGGCCTTTATTTAAGGAATATGAGGCCTACGCTTTCTAATAAAATAGACCTTGTCGTTAAATGAGATGAAGTTGTTTGAATGTATAATGCATTTCAATAACTATGCTTATTTTATTAACATATTCAGGATAAATGCACTTAAATAATGTTCTTAAAATATCCGCTTTTATGGAACTTTTATTGTTATATTCCAATTAAATACCATGCAGTTCGTCTGAATGTGAATGAGGGTTCAACAACATGAACTCAATATTAAGTGAACAAAGAAATAGGCTATAAATTGAAAATGTTACGCATTTATTGTTCATTAAAATAAATATCACTCCACAGCATTTATTTAACCCTGAACAATACATTCGGACTTGGCACCATACACATCGTTCTGCGGAGAACAACCAAATGACAAAAACAACATTCAGAGAAACTCAAATCAATCCTATTCGGAAATTATTGTTAACTTAAAAAATACATACAAATATAATAAAAATTGAAAAATTTGAATTTCTTTATTTATTGTATTGACAATCTTCCGTTCCGGTACTTTATATTTTAGAAAATCATCAACAAAATAAATAAATGTATGCTTTCAGGTCAGTATCAGATCAATTATCCTAAGTACCGATAAAACTCAAAAATATATATTTAACTTACAAATAAATTGCCTGACCAATTCTCTAATGCAGCTAATGTATAATTCTTAGGATTCATAATAGATGCGCAACTAACATGGAAAAATCATGCTAACCAGTAAACTATCTGGAACATTGTACCTTCGGCGGAATATTTATAATAATGCTAGTAAAAAAAAACTTGTAATATTGACGTCATGCTACTCTGTGTTTCAATCCGCTGCATCTTATGGAATTCGTATCTGGGGTCATTTTTGTCATCTCAACAAAGTATTAGCTAGCAAACGAAAAACTGTTTGAATAATTAAAGAACTGGAATTTCGAGAAGATGTCAAGCAATATTTCATAAAAGAACAAATGCTAACACTACCATCAATTTGTAGATTAGAATGTATTACATATATAAGAGATCACAATAATGAATAGCTACATATTTTATGTTAATTTTTATGTGACTTTATTATTAATAAAACTTACATAAAAATGATGTTGACGCCAACAGTCCTAAAACTGCACAAAATTTGGAAAGGGGATGAGAAAGGGGATGAATCCCCTTTCAATCTGGAAAGGGGATGAGACATAATAAAAATATAGTTTGTCAATGTGAAACTAATATAATTTTTTAATAAAGTTATTTAGCTTAATGAACTTGTTCTGACTGACTAGCTTTTTTTACAAGCTACCAATGTTTCGCATTTACATTTTATTTTCAAACAGTTTTTCGTGACGCTGATTTCTCTTATGTTGGCATATCATTCAGTATGTGATTCACTAGTTTTAAATTTAAATAAAGAACATATTTATTTTTTTAATATTGCTCATTTTTAGCTGTTAAAGTAATTTTAAAGTAATTACATTACTTTATGAAATAAGGATTAATGGTAATTTATTACTTTTTAAAAGTAATATTTCAGCAACTGTATATATTACATATATATGATCTTAATATTTTACGTTTAAGCTACAGAAAAATGTCCCAGTAGCAAGAAACGCTGCTGAACGCAATGTTCAGTTAGTTCGCTTGATATATGACGACAGTTGGACGGGATTAAGCGATAAGCTCGTTACTCGTTTGCCCTTCTCCTTCCACTTTGCCTTCACCTTATATCTTGCGAAACGTTTTCCAGAACCCGTTTTCACACTTTTCTTTTTCGATTTCACAAGATATTCGTATGTCAGACTGCTGATAGCGTTCGCGTTATAGTATAAATCGCACTCACGAGAAAGTGTTTTTCTTACTTTTATTTTTGCCTCTTGTTGATATCAAACTATATGTTATAGGAAAATACTGTCGCTTTAATAGAAAATGCCTCATATGAGTAAATATAAGTCTCTTCGGATATCTATATAATACTTAACATATATATTAATACATTTTTCACTTATTTTGTAAAAGTTTTATTGACTTACTTTGGAACAATATCAAAAGCTTATTCAGGTTTTAGATAATTTACTAGAAATACATCATTGTCAATTATCAGGTACCAATATTTAACTGATTAAATATAACAAATTATTATATAGCAAGAGTTTATGGCAGACGATGAAGATTTTTATAAATATGTTTTATTGAACGTAAAACTTTATTTAACGTACAATAATCAAAATTATGTCATGGAAAACTAAACTTCAAGATTCTTCTTCATCTGGCTAGACTTTTGGTTCGCCACATTATCCCCCTTTCAGCAGAGCGATAATTCATCAGCATATTATAACGTGGAGATTTATACACGTTCCTAGTTAGGTTGATGTATGGTAAATACGTTAAAATAATCGCCATAAAATATTTAGGTAAGGTAATATAGAATTATTTTATGATCAAACTACAAAGATAAATATTAGTTATTGATTATACCCTATACTAATTAATTAATTCTTCAATAGAACGATTTTACCTAGAGGTATTCATGAAGCCAGAGTGCATTGACCAGGGTCACCTAAGATAGGGAAATACACAGATGTTCGAAGTGACTGTATAATTACGTACAAATTAATCATCACAAAATGTATGCATATCGATAAGTGAAAGGGGATCAGTATGTATAAAAACAATGGCTAGCTGTGGTAGATGGCTAGTAAAATTTGGGCATCTGCCGAACGTCGTAATGCTGAACTAAGTAGCGAAGTAGTAATCTGGAATAAAAAATATTAGAATAATAATTAAATAAAAAATAAAGTCGTGATCATAAATTTATTAAGTATTTTATTATGCATTCGTCCAATGTAGCGTGGTTCTTAGCATTAATATTTTTTGGAATAATTCAGATAAATAAACTTAAGTATAATTTTGATATACAAAGTAGAGTCGAGTTTAATTACTAAGAAGTTTTTTGATCAAAGTAAAGCTAAAATAAATATAAATAAAAATTATGATAATGGTACGTTACTCTAAAATAATAAATAAATAGTTTGTGTACAGCGGTAAAATCTGTATGTACTTAGTTTAACATTTCCTTGATGTAACTGAACAAATCATAAAGTCATTTTTATTCAAGTGTTGATTTATTTTATTAATTGCAAAGCTTTGATTATTTTATTTTGCGTATTGAATGAATGAGCATGTCATTAGAGTGCATGTAAACATTTTTAACGACAAATACAATTTGATTAAGATCATAACTGTTTCATTTCTGCTGCCTGAATTATTTAGGCTAACAGTCATTGTTAGAAGTTGGCGTTACCAGTAATTATTCAGCCACAAAAGACACTCTTTAATCTGAAGGTACGCTTAGCAACGATTCGGCTTAGTGTTTTTTTATAAAATAAGTGGGGCTAACTAAGGGGACTATAAAGCATACGTTCAGCGCCAACCATTCAATTCATAACTTTCCTAGAAGTAACTAAAGTGCTATCTTATAAAATAACAAAGGAGTTCAGGGAAAATAACAAAATAATTGTGGGCAGGGGATTGTGAGCAGCCATGTATAATTATGAGCAGCGATGTCACGTTGACGAAAACAACCCTCCACCAGAAAAATAAACGTGACAATATTTTTCTGGAAAGTGAACTTCTCATCCGGATCGAGTTATAACTTCTTCTTGATGTTCTGGTGTTAAACTTCTCCATTTCGTTGCAGGAATCTCAAACATTGAGCTTGAGTTCATAGGATCTGTTGCTAAAAATGCTGGTTTTAGACGGCCCTCTAATATTGCGACTGGGTGACAATGTTCTGAAATAATTAATTATTTGTTGTTACGTGAATCGTGAGATTACTTTAAATGCGCCTTCATACTGGCTTTCCAAGGTTTTTTAGACGAATCGACACGAACGAAAACATGCGAGCATTTATGTAAATAAGGAAAGAATAATGTATCTTATGTGCCATGTGTACGTACGATGATCTGAAGGCCTGATTTGATCCACTGTTTGTCGGAGAGATGTTACAAAATTACATAAAATCGGCTTATGTGCAACTAAATGTTCGAGAAATTTGCCTGGCAGTCCGATACTACTACCGTATATCAGTGTTGTTGGAGAATAACAAGTCTTATTGATCGCAATCCCAGTAACACAAATATCTAAGTAACACAGATGCTTTGAGTGTTCTAAGGAAACGTTTCAATTTTTACATTCGCCTAATGATGGTATGCTGTCGTACGTAAGTGATCAACACCTAATAAAGTGTTCAATTCTTTTAAGAGAAAAGACTCGAATTGTCTACCTCTTTCCGTGGCTCTACGATGTTGTACACCAAAGCGTCTAATCCAGCCCATTAAGAGTTCTCTTGCTACAACCTCTACCGTTATATCTTTAGGTGGAAATACCACGACCCAATTACAATACCAGTCTGTTATTGATAGGAGCTACCTTAAATCGCGACTTGGAGGCAACGGGCCGACAATCTCTATATTAATATCATGAAAACGGATCTTGAGTGTTCCGATTTGTGCAATAGAAGAATGAACATGGTGAGACACTTTATTCCTTTGACACGTAATATATTTGCGAGGCTATTTGATAATATCCTTGTTCACATTAGGTCAAACAAATCGTTCATAAACTAAATCAAGGGTTTCTCGACCACCCGAATGAAATAGATTATGTAATTTTTCGAATGCGGCTCCGCGCATTTGTTTCGGAATAACCGGTAGTGAGTTTTGATCACAAATGATTTCAGTGTCTGAATAAATCATTTTCTTTTTTGAGTAATGTTCGGAATTATTTAAATCACGAATTTTGGCGCCGTTTTCCTGCGTGTGCGCTAATTGTTTGAAATTTAAAGTGTTTGAATTAATAGAAAACTCACTAATCCGCGATAACCAATCTGCCACATTATATTCCTAGGAATGTGTGCAATTTCAAATTGCAAAATATATTGTAAATGTCTTTGCCTTCGATCGTAATTTTCGTCGGTTTTATCTAACGTGAAAGTCTAAGGCTTGTGGTCAGTTAGCACTTTATATTTACGTCCTTCGAGAAAGTACGAAAAATGTTTAATATCTAGATAAACGGCCAATAGTTCTCAATCGAAGGGTGAGTAATTTCTTTCTGCGTTATAAAGTTTGGAAAATAAAATTTCTAGTGGTTGCACTTCATTATTACAGATTTGTTCTAGTACTACGCCTACAGAGAAATTAGAAGCATCGACCTAAAGCGTCAGTGACTCAATCCTCTTTATATTCAGATATTCGAGTTGAACTCTGTCAGCTAAGTCAGATTTACATTTTTCGAACGTATTAACTGAAATTTCAGCCCACTCAACTGGTCTTAAGTCAGACTTTATAGAACGTTTTAATAAACCAATTAAACATGCTTGCGTTTCAGCCGCGTTATGCACAAATTTTAAATTATAATTAATCATACCCAGCAATGCACGTAAGTCTTGATCTTGAATAGTTTTCGGGAAGGGTGTGTCCAAAGTGTTTTGCACTTTAGAGTTGGATAGTCGCATTCCACCGTGCGAAATCTCGAACGTTGAATTTGTTTTTGCAGAATTGACTTCCTGGGGGGCTTTCAGCTAATGGCTACTATCTTAAAGTTATTTTCTAATACAAATTGTTTCCCCTGTCGCTTCCAAGTATTATTTAATTGCTGGGTAAGTTTTTTAAGTAATTTTCTATGCTAGGTTAAGTTATTGTTTCTCGAATTTATTTATTACCTGATTACAAAACTTCCCGCATATTTATAACGCATATTTATGTTTATAGACATGTATGCATTTCTGAGTATGTTTACAATAAATTTTATTAAGTTTAAAGAACTCTTTTATTCTATCATCAAAGACGATTCGTCGTTATTAGAGGTGCGCAGAGCTATTTACATTTATACTAATCTAGTAAAATTAAATCAGTAAAATTTTTGTAACTTTACCAATGTGAAAGTGGATAAATTAAAGTAAGTCTTTAAGCGAATCGCATTTTCTAAGCATTGTACGAAACGGTACCCGAAAGTAGGGGAGGATCACTAAGTTACCCTATCCAAGAGATCTCCTTTTTTACCCGTGTCACGTTTCCAAAATAACACGTGACAATAGCTTCGAAATATGAAAACCTAGGTAATCCTGCCTAACTATCTCGAGAACAAAATTAACTCTGCAATGTTTTAGGTTGTTTTGCACATAAAGTTAAGCTCTATGCGTTATGTAATAGCAAGTAGTGTATGCAAATGAGATTCACGTCATCATGGACAGACAAGCATTATGATAGAAAAATGCATTTGCACCAGAAAGAAATATGAAATTTTGTTTATTTCTTATATCTAATAGTGGTAGATGGTCACAAGGTTATTGGACAAAATAATAACACAATTAAAAAATATATGCGAAATGTAACTCATGAAGGTATTTAAGTTTTAAGAAACATTTCTCTATAGTGATAAAAATATTTCATTCAAGATGGTTTCATTGGTGCCAACATCTGAAACGTGACTTTGGAAATAAACAAGACTTTATAGTACCGTTAGTCTAACAACAAACGCATTTTTGATGATTTTGCATTATTTTCTTTTGTACTTCTCGCGCGTTACTCACTTGTATTCAACACGTTTTTAAAAAAAGGTTCAATGAGGGTCATTTAAAGGGTCAATTCTATTTCATTAAATTGTGTTAATTCTAATTGTGTTTAAATTTAATTGAGTCATTGCAGTAATTTGTGTATTGAATTACATTTTCTGTATGATTTTTAAAAGCTATACTTATATATAAACGTCTAGCTTTGTCCGTCTGTCTGTGCGTCTGTCTAAAACACTTTTGACCTACGATCATTATTGATTTTTCTTGTGCCATTTAATATGTGACTTGTCAATACTTATATATAAACGTCTAGCTTTGTCCGTCTGTCTGTCCGTCTGTCTGGAACGCTTTTGACCTACGTTCATTGTGATTTTTCTTGTGACATTTAATATGTGAAATTAAATGTCAAATTTTGTAATTACATTGAAATAAAATATGACCTGGTAATGGTTAGTCATTTTACGACAGGTTATCATCTAGTATTAATATATTTACTCTAAAACATAAATTGTCTATCAGGGATTTTAATCTAATGAGGTCTAAAGCTATCTAAAAGCAGTTCTTAATTATGCTACGGCCCTATTATTAACACTTGAAGCAGTGAACTATGCATCCATCAATACATTCTATATGTTATACGCTGCATAATGTAACTTTTGAATTTGGGGAGAATTCTACAAGCTACAATTCCGCAACCATAGATGGCACGTTAATTTTTGGGTGTTTTTAAGCTCCCTGACTGGTAAAAGTGATTGGATCTTTTGTATGGGGTACGTAGCGGTTCCCTCAATTCTCCTAGGTACCATTTTGAACAATACTTACAAAATGCGATGAACAGGAATACCTACTTTAATTTATCTATCTACGAAATAAAAGTGTAATGTTACGAATACTTTTCTTGTTTACTCTACTAAATCAACCATAAATTTAACTAAATTCTGCACAACCCTAAACTAACAATTCGTCTGTCATAGGCATAAACTGAAATTAAATGAAAGAGTTATATAAACTTAGTAAAATCTATTGTGAATGTGCTCAAAATTGCTTAAATATAAATAAAATAAATATTCGTTCATTCAAGTGAATAACGCGATACAAAAATAATAAAATAGAATGCTACTTATGTTTGCTTAATATGTGTATAAAAATTACTCAAAATCGCATTTTTAATTCATTAGATTGGATCCCAAATAAATGTAAATTTATTCTACTAAATCTTTCCAGTTGTACCATCACAACCTTAATTTTTAGAGACAACGACCTCATTAATTCATTCTAATTTATTATAATTCACCTCAGTAAATAAACTTGTTTCCGATGAATTTAATTTAACACCTTTTAACTTATCCGAGAATTCTAACTTAAAGAAATTATTTAATTATGACCGAATACTCTTCACACCTGAGCCTCACAATTAACATATTTTATATTTCACATTTAATTTTGAATTAATTATGTTTTTATTTAATTTAATTCATAATATTACATGCAGTATTCTGATCATCAAAGGTCTAGCCTTCTATCTATAAAATTCGCTCTCTGTGAGATTTGTATAACTTTTATTCATTTTGTGGCCGCCTAGGTTTCCTAAGTATTCTCTAAGTATGCTAGCTAAGTATTCTCACTCAAGTACCTATTCCACTCTTTTAATAGTTATTTTCGGCCATAATTGATTCATGTCTAATCAGATTTGCTTTCTTCACAAACGCTTTTACAGTGCCATATCTATCACCTATCTATTGCTCATTGCCAATCAGTGATGTCCTCTGCTACATATAATTTGTTTAATTAACGTATTGCTTTGTTCTTATCTGACGGAAAACATAATGCCGCTCTACGTTTCTCCTGATAAGTTTCTCCTGATACCTTAAGTACGATGTTTTAAATATTTTTATAAAAAATACTTCACTTTCTGAATAGAAATTTAAATGAAACTCTAAGTGTTTACTAACATTTGCCCTTCTTGCAACTAACTCATCTAGCACGCAACATTCTTACATAATAACTGCCTTTTACAAAATCTAGCCATTCTGAATTATTAACATAATTGAGGAGTATCAAGCACACAAACTTTCTATCATAAAGCAAAACTAGAATAGGTACAAATTACCTTGTTGCAATATGTTATTTCATTTAGTAAATGATAATTATCTAGCGAATGAAATATTATTTATCAGTGTTTTGAAAAGCTGCTAGAAAGTGATGTCATATTGCACCTGGAATCCCTAAGGGGCTATATCAGTTTATATATAAAAGCAGAAACACCATATGAAGAATTCGTAATTTTAAACCTACAATTAGTTGTTTTTGTCGGAGAAGTTATATTAATTATTTATTAATGTTTAAAATTCATTATCTAAATTTGCAATAATCTAAACCTTGTATTATTATATCCATCAATAAAGTATATTCTAATTACGTTATTGAAGTCAAATAAGTAAAATGTTTAACTTTTATTATAATTTCGTTAATAAAAGTTTTAAAAAAACCAGCATTCTACTACTAAATTACTTTTGTCGACGAGGATGGGATTTAGGACTTGCAATTGGACAAAAATCGCCAAAAGCAAGCTTAGTTTTGTCTATCCACAGTACATAAATAAATCCACAGTACTGTGACAGAAACGTAATGATAGTCTCCCTTTTCGCGACGCTGCTAATGGGAAGTCTTAGCGACTTATCACAGAATGGCGTAAAACAATTATCTTTTGTAGTATAGAATATCTATCCTCCAGAAACGTGCTACACAGCCGGCAGATTCGTTTAACGTGAGACCTGATGCTGGAAATTATGTTGTTGTCCCTCTAGTCCTCAGTGCCCTACGAGTCTTTCGTGTAAACCATAGATTCTCGATCTCACTGGATAGCTGGACTAAAGTTAATGCTAATGAGTGAATTTTTTATAGTTCCTACCATATGAATTTCAATTGTCTTCTATATTTCTTGTCATATTGTTACGCTCAACTGTGAACTTCTGTCCCTACCGCGGGTTGTTTTCTTTCCCACTATATTCTTATGATTCCTATATTTTTTCCTATGATTCCTATATTTTCTTTTCTAAAATTCCTATATTCCGTTTGTTTATTCCTATAAGACTCCCTGTAATTACTTTAATGCTGCCTGTTACCCTTACTAAATTTATCACTCATATTCGTAGCTATACTTCCGTACTCTGGGTATTCTCTAAAACTATTTGGCTGATTACAATTCCTATTGAAATATGTATCCCGTTTATTAGATGCCAAGCTATAATTTCAATAATTCCTGCCCTTTGGGCCATATTTTCCCTTATTTTTATACTTTGCTCCCGCTTAATACGCGTATTGCATTGTGTGTTCCCTGAAGGGTGTCTCTGGGACATATGTATCCCGCTAGTGAACACAGCGTGAGATCCTAAGAGATCTATTATCACCTAAGTTTTCGTGTTCTTTTTCTAATTCAAAACTTAATTTTCTTAACTCAGTTATGCTCATGTTATCCTCAACTAATGAACAAAAATTTTCCCTATATGTGGGTAGTAAACCTACCCAAATATATTTGGGTAGTAAACCTACCCAAATATAGCTGGCCTTATCCAAATTCTTATAAGCATTATCCAAAACTATAAGCCTTATCCAAAATAATATTGAAATACTTTACCATTTTTTGGTGTGTATTCTGTTTGTAATTGAATTATTCAAATTTCAATTCTTTCTGGAATCGTGGGTCGGAAAATTCCCTTAAGAGGATTTGGCTTAAATTTTCCCATCTATTATGAGGTTTTCGTTGCCTATACTGTTTTATCCATTGTTTGACATGGCCACCGAGGTAACACTCTAGAAAATGTATTTTTAAGGTATTGTCCCACCCGTTTATTTCAGCGGAATTTTCATAGTCTTCAATAAATATCTCTATAACAATGATTCCGGATTAACAGCTATAGGAGCTAGAATTCCCTCACTTTCACATTTTCGTTCATTCGCCTGTTACAATTGCACCTCATTCACTCTATTGAATTTAACTGTCTCAAAATTGGTTATCAAAGATCCTAATTTCACATTAACTTCCGCTTATAACTGCCTCAATACACTCTAATCTTTGCTTGTTTTTGTTTTAACTCGTTCTGGATTTGTCTAAGCAACTCATCATTCAGCCTGTTGGGCTCATCAGTTCCAAAATTATTCATCAAAGATTTTAATTTAACATTCACTTCTGGTTGATTTTGCCTTAAAAATTGAAGCTCTTTTAGTAGCTCTTGTCCCAAATCGTGTTTAACTTTTACCAGCTATTACTGCCTAAACTCTTATTACGCGTTTATAATTTCGGTCTAGTGGTCACCGAACCCTGACGTAAAAGTCGTTTTAAGTATTTACTTAAAACCTGTGTGCCTTCAATGTGTATTGTCAGATACTTTCTACACTTATGTATGCGTTGTACAGCATTTTGTGTTTATGACTATTTAAAATTACCTTTTGGATTATATTCCTGCCTTGCATCTTATAGTTCTGTTTTTGGAGTCTCTACTAAGGGACAACATCTAAGTTTTACGTTTGATGTGTTACCATGTACATCTGGTGAGTTATTAACATATAAACTTTTATAATCTTTTATAAATTCGCCTAACAGATCCATTAAAAAATTGGGCATAAAATTTGACATTGTGCCGATGACTTTGACTACCAAACTATATCCCAATATTGACAGTCTTCAATAAAACATTATTCAATGAAATATTACATCTTCAATAAAATATTATTTTTTCGGCTCTAACAAAAAAATTAATGCTGGATGTTACAAAAAATTAGTCTATAGAATATTTCAAATTTTACCCGAACGTCAATACGTTGTTTTTCTCTTACAAACTATGAAAAGTAATAGTTTAATGTTTAATTTATGCTTACAAATGTTATCGTGTATATAGATGCTTGCTATCTCAATTAAAGAAGGAGATAGCTACTTGCTACCTCCTTCTTAATATGATCGAAATATCTTCCTAGGTTCTTCTAAAATTTCAAACAGATACGACACGAGCATTCAATAATGGCCATTGCGCTTTGGCAGTGTTTCTAAAAATCTCTCACTCTTGACGCTTTTGACTCTGGCAAAACTAATTCGAAAACTCCATGAACTACATATCCTTCATCCTATTACACTAAGGATGGTCCAGTCATATCTATCCGACCGTACCACCCAAATTAAAATTGGAGACACTCTCTCCAGATCTATACAACTTCAATCAGGCGTACCACAAGGGTCTGTCCTGGCCCCTCTTTTGTACATCACGTAGTGCCATGATCTCCAACCCCAACAACTCCAGATACCCATAGTGCTCTGCATGCTGAGCACAGCTTACTGGGCATGCTCACTAAAAGCGGAAACTGCAAATCGTCGTCTACAGTTATTTTTAGACAACTTTTCAAAAGGGCGCAAAAATGGCGCATCACCCCTAATCCGAGCAAAACTCAAGTCATCTTCTTTCAGCATTCACACCATGTCAAAAAGAAACATCAAAATCGTGCACACATCAAACTCCGACTCTGGAATGAACCCATTTCATTGAAATACGAAATCTGTTATCTAGGTGTCTGGTTTAATAGAACATTCAACTGGAATTCCGACCAAAAGTACACCATTTCCAGGGTACGCAAACACGTGAACATGACCTCCACACTCCGAGGACGTTTTAGAGGCTGTGATACAAAAACTCTACATCACACTTACAAAACCTATATTAGGCCAC
>WYDF02324498.1:0-14248 GCA_009867245.2 Adranes taylori | reverse complement strand
ACATTTTGTGTTGATTTACGAGGTCCAAAGTCTTTTCGAAATCTAGAATACCAGGACAAGTGGCTTGTTATACTAGATGCATTTTTCTATTAGAGTATTAGAGTCCGATATTAGAGTATACCGTTCGATACTCAACAATTAATCAAAGATTTGTATGATTGTGTGTTGAGACAACACATAATTAACATTTATTTTCACTTAAAAGTGATCAAAAACTTGCTGAAGGACGAGCTATACGACAACATACTTATACGAGGCGCGATAACTAGTTCTAATGATGAAGTAATGCATGCATGCACTAACATTACTCATGATCTAGAACGAATTCGTAAATATTCTAATGTACTTGCATTAACACTTGATCCGGCAATAACCAATGTAATTTTCTTCTGTAAAAATAAGTCTTGCCAATTATTAACATCTCAAGTAAGACTGACAATGCAAGGCTATATATTACCATTAGTGAATGAGGCTAAAAGCTTAGGATCAAAGAGACAAGGATTTACGCTTTAAAATCTATGTAAAAAATGTTTCCAAAAAGCAGTCTATAGATTAAAATTACTCTATAATGACAGAGATTTTTTGATACAAATGTCTTGTCTTGTCAAATGTCTGAGTACATGGTCTTTGTCTTGATACAAATCACGAATATAAAATTAAGAAAATACAAAACTGCTTTATAAGATATGTGTATGGACTTCACAAATTTGATCATGTAAGCCAAAAAAGAAGGGATGCTAACTGGTCCACAATGAAAGTGACACGACTTTATCTGGCAATGAAAGTAGCACGTTTTTCTACTACAAAATAAGTCTCCAGCAATTTTATTCAATCCAATTATTAGCCTTAAATAGATTTAAAGACACAATCACACCGCCAGTACACAGTACATCAATATTTCTGCGATCATATTCCTATGATATTGCCAAGAAATGGAACTCTTTACCAATTAGCTATAAACCCTACCTGTGTCACTCTTTAGGCGACGTACTTTGGAAGATTGAAGAGAGACTTACGAGAGATAAATGGAAATGTATGGTTTTGTAACCTCAGGTTCAGTTGTTTTTTGTTTCCTCTTGTCTGCACCTTCACGCACTGTATACACGCGCACACTACTTCAATCTTTAATTTTAATTGAACTTCAATCTTAATTTTAAATAAATTTTTAATTTGAGGTCTGATAACTTAGATACGTCTATTGCTATATTCTCTCCAGTAATTTAGGGTTTAGTTGAAAAACAGTAATGTACTCGTACTAACTGAATCTACGCCCAAGAATTTCCACTGAGTAATTGAACAGTGCATTATAATGTATTTTATTATGAGTATTCTATATTTAATTATGTTCATTCTTTTCTATGTTGATTACTTATTTTTGTACTCTTAATGTTACTGTTTCGGAATAATATCCCGAACTACAATTGAGCAGATTTAACGATAAATTATTAGAATAGTTTCAAAGTAGCATGATGAATAGTTTCGAAGTAGCATAATGAACATGATGAATAAATCAGTCTCTGTTCTCTATAGTGCATAGTAAAACTTTCGAATTTTGCTACGTGAAAAATGAGACTATGGATCCGATTAGAATTTTTTATTTACATCTTATTAATACGATGTTATGTATTCTGTTATTAAATAGTGCTCAAGAAATTAGTATTTTTGTTATATATAGAAAAATATAATCATTTATTAAACTCAATATGACGTATTAGAAATAATCTTTAATAATTTTCATAACAGAGCATCTACAGTGTTCTATCAGACTACAGCTGCAACGAGAAATTGAAATCAGCTGACATGGGAGCAGTTTGTATTATGAGTCATGGAGGTAAAACAATTTACAATCCAGAAGAAATGACTCTTTGTGGAAAAGGAAGGAATTTTCTTCCAGACAATCTGAATAAAGAATATTTATTTGGTAGAGATGGTGGTAGAGTTTTTTTGGATGAAATTCTGGAATTGTTTTCAAATCTGAATTGCAAATACTTAAGTGATAAACCTAAGCTATTTATATATCAATTGTGCAGGTTAGTTGTATTCTAATCTAAAACGTTTTCTATGCATGAACAAAATAGTTGACTTTGATTTCTCTAGGGCCCGGATCTTTATTTATTTAAAAATAGTAAATATTTAAATATAATATTAAACGAAAAAGATGGAATATTTATTAAAAACGCAATATATTTACTAACGTTGTTTAATACACAAAAGCCCGGAAATGATACAGTTCAAAATAAACAAAGCTTATATTAAAAATTATTTAATTACACTGCATATATATGGTTTTTTAAATGGTCGAAAGTAAAACTTTTTCGAGCATCTCGAAACAAAGCTTTATATTGTGGGAAGCTTCATTCCACATCACATGAAGTAATCGGAGCATATTTAAACTTTAAAATGTCTGAAGGGCTTAAAGCGTTTAATACTTGCAAATCTCCATTTTCTTCTTCCTTGTCTTCATTAATAATCCCAAGAAGCTTTTTTTTGATCCGCAGTAAAATTGTATAGCCTGGATTTTTGTTTAGCACCTTTTTAATTTTTCGGTAGATTTTTTCTCCAAATTTACCTGGACATGATTTAGCTCCAAGTGGAGCTCCAAGTGGAATGTTAGTATTTCTTCCAAAGTATTTGTGAGAAGCAACATTCGTTATTTCCAAGTTTTCAATGACACTTGCAATCTCTTTAAAATTAGAAGTTATATAGACAGTCATGTTTTATTGTTTTTAATATTAGTAATTCTTTAGCTTTACTGATGGCCAAGCTTTCATTTTCATCAAAACAATTAAGTGTGCGTTCAATAGATTGCAGATTTTCAGCGTAATAAATTTCAGCTGACAATCATGTCCCCCACCTGGTCACAATTGGTTGAGGATGTAGGTTCTTTGAACAATTGAAGTCTCCTCGGCGCTTTTATAAATATCTTCACACTAGAAATTAAACTGTTTATATCTTTGAACTCTGTCCTCACAGTTTCAGCCAATCTGTGCACCCCATGAGCCATGCAAGTAACGTGAATAATCTTTGAACATTATTGTGTTTTATTCCACTCGGCCAAATAAGATTCATAGATTCATTAAAACATTTAGCAATTGTTTAATGCTTGCTTTTGAGAAATTCTTCAATTATCAGACTCTTCTTTGTTTTCCAGATAAAACGCCGAAGATCACTAAGCTATATAGCGACCCTTGTGTCGCTTATTTCAGCGTAATCTATAGGAACCTATTTTTTCCCCATTAAGGAAACTCCTCATTTTAAACAAAAAGTCGTTCTAACAGTCGCTCAAATAGTTTTTGCGTAATTCATCGGGAATTTTATTCTTAGTAAATTTCTCGAGAAATATCCGAAAATGGCCATTCTGAAGTTTCCAGAAAGGGATGTTCGTATTCAAACTAGGAGATTGAAATTTTGCACACACGCATAGTATCTTATATTATGCGTCGAATAAAAAGTCCCATATTGCTAAATTGTATAGGAAGCGGTGTTGCCACGTTTGAAGATTAACAAACTTTTTGAAATATCTTAGGAACGATAAAAGATCGGAGATTCGAATAAACTTTATTGTATAGGCTACATACAGGCCCGTCGATTTTGTTTGAAACTTTTATTTCAAACAAAATCGATTTCAGATTTTCAGATTAAAAAGATTTCAGTACTTTGTACTACATTAAATATCTCGGTTCCTATGAAAGTTGAAAAAATTAAACTTCGGGTACAAGTGTAAGACCCAGGCACCTCAATTTTACGCAAAGTGTACACGAAGAAAGAGGGACTCAAAAGCGGTAGTGGGGAAACATGAAGTCAAAAACGGCAGCAGACCGCGCCAAAGTGGACAAATTAATAAGACCAAGGTCTGGTAGTATTGTAGCTATTCTACCAGCTCTCTTTGATTTCATAGAGAAAATCAGAAAGGGCATTAAATCAGTGACATTATTTCTGTAAAACAATGTATAGGAATAATTTTTTTTTTAAATGAAGCCATTGCATACTGCGGATTCCAGTTACTGATTTTTTGAAAAAGGGTGCCATTTGTTCAAGGTAAAAAAATCCTGCATCCTGCATTTGCATCACTTGAAACTTTCATGATGCAATCAAGTCTACTCAATGCTGCGGCATATAGACATTTCTATAGTTTTTCTTCTTTTTTAGCTCAACAAATCCGAAATCTTGATCGCATTCATTATACGAATGACCTAATATTAAGAATCGGTGATCCACAGTTTCAATATGTGTATTTTGTACGACATAAAGCCAAAGTTTACAATTAAGTGGCTTTTATTTTGTCCTGCGTAATTGTTGGTAAACCCAGTTATCTGCTTTACACATGTCAGACGTGTTTCTTTAAATTTTGGTAAATAGGAGGTGATTTGTTGGTATCCTCTAGAGCCTTGCGTTTCATGCCAGATAAATATCGGAACATTTCTTGTTGTAATATTACGGCTATTCAAATTATATGTCCATAACTACGAAAATAATATGCTTTAGAATTCGTTAGATAAGGTGTAGGCATAGTGTAGGCAAATTCCAATTTGCTAGGCTGATTGGAATTTGCCAATCAGCTTGTTTTTCGTGCAGCTACAGCTTGGCGCAAATGTAAATTTTTCAGAGTAGTTGCAGTGCGTTGAGCCTCAGGTGCTCCATGTTCTATTGTTATTTTTAGTTTGTCACAGGTGGCGCAAATATATGTGACTGCCCGGTGAAAATTAAGCATTGAAAATATATCGATACAAACTCTCTTTCACTGGTACAACTTGTTTCTCACTTTGGCAGAAATCAACATAAAGCAGGTATATTTGTTTCAAATCTAACCTGGGATCCAGATACCGTTTATATTACAGTTTTTCTATCTCTGTTATCTCTTGTATAAACTCTAGATTTAATTTTTTTTTATTTAGTGCAATTTGAATTCGTTTATTTGGTAATATCCAAAGTTTCATAAAAAAACTCTTTGCAAGTTATTTAGCTTATGCACACAAGAAATAAGTTTATTACTAACTGCTCCTTCTTTCTTCCTTTTCACAGGATTTAATTCGGCAGCAGCATTCAGAAAAGAACAGATTTCCTGATTTCAGAAAAAGTTCCTGTTGATGATCTTCAGACACATTTTCATTATCTACAATTGTGTTTAAAAATGTCAATAGCTCTTGCTTCATGGATCTTTACGCTTCGATCTCTATACATCTGTCCAGTATTTCTTAGTTTCTTTATTTTTTCTCTTTTCAAAAATTGGATTCTTGACGAACCCTTTTTCTTCCAAGCTGCGGTACTTTCCCTCCTTTCTCGTTGTTTAAGCTGGAACTCGGACCAAAATTCTGGTAATTGACATTGTAATTGCGATTTTCAGCATTTGAGTCATTATTTGTGTTCGAACTACTAATATTGGAACGTATAGGAATAATCTGTTGGATCTTCATCGGAATAATCTCCAAACACGGCACCTGCTTCATCCCCTTCTCTCGAAAATTAAAATATACAGAGATTGGATTAAAGGAAAATTTGAAATATAAATATTTCCAAAACGAGAACGTGCGGAAACTTGGAACGTAAATTTTACCGTAATGTCGAAGATAAAAAAATTTGTACTTACTACAATCTTTTTTTAAAATGTTTATATACCTATTTAGACTTCAGATATGTAAATTTTTCCTAAAATACGTAATTAACAGGGCCTCTTATATTACAAATACTTTTAATGTTTGCTTATTCTGCAATGCATTTTTAGGCAAAAGTTAAAAGTTTTCATTTGTCTCGAAAATGGAATTTGCAGCTGTTGTCAAATTAAATATGCAAAATCTTTTTTGTCTTTTTAGTGCTTCATTTTCCAATTACAGCCATTTTAAATATTATTTTTTAGAGGCTTAAATAATGATTATGGTATCGAAATTGATAAAATGGAGCGCATACAACATGATGGAGTTGCAAATCTGATGTTGAGCACTTATACCGATATTCTTGTTGCACATTCAACATCCCCAGGTAATATTTGAAAAATCTTTAAAAATAAATGTACGATTAATGTAAAATTTAATAGCTTTACTTTTGCAAAATATAAGATATTAATATTGAGTGCTTTATTCTTTAAACAGGTTTTAAATCACATCGCGATATTTACATTGGCGCTTGGTTCATCCAGATCCTTTGTGAAGTATTTATGAAGCATGCGCATAATACTCATGTCGAAGACATGCTCAAGAGGATCAATGCACTTCTACAAAAGAACATTTCAGCCAAGAAAACAATGCAAGTGGGTGAATTTAGTAATCTTGGCATGAACAAACATCTGTATCTTAATCCTGGCATTTATATGGACTCTAACGGCGAGATGCAGCATTTTTAATACATACAAATTTTTGAGATAAGATGCCTATAAAAGTTACGACTTTAAAAAAGACAACCTTTGCCCATCAATTTACATTAACTAGGAGGTTTTTGACTTATAGTTCTATGAAAATGAATGAAGTGGTAAATGTGTTTTAAAACTGCCTTAAATTCTTTCAAATAGATTTCAGTTTTCGTAAAAACTGTTGTTGATCGATGCAAACTGTTTGATTTAATCGCATTTTACCTAACTGTATAAGTGATATTTTCGGAATAAAACGCGTATTTATTTTTACTTGAAACAAATTGGAAGATTTTGTATGTTTAATACAAGCAGTACTTTTTTACGTGATAGTTGGTTGCAGGTAAATGTATAAAACATGGAGATATTTGATGATTCTTTCCAATATAAAAATCTGGAAAATACAAAGATACGAAAAGTACTGTGGAAGTGGGTTCTCGTCCAACGTAATTAACTGATGGTAAATGAAACTTTTTCGGATTTAGGACAATAATACATTTGATAATGAATTAGTTCATTTAGTACCTTCTGTCAATGTTTCTGTTTCAGTGTTGGAAACCATATTCAGGACTATGAAATAACAATTGGTAATCTCAAAAACACATGTGACCGATATGATGTACTATACTAGTGTAATTTCGCATACAATATTGACAAATTTATTACTCATGGAATTATTATTCCTACAATATACAACTGTGCCAACAGTGATCTACTAGACTTTAGCTATTATAAAAGATGTGTATCACAGTTATACATTGAAATAAATACTAGAATATAATGCTTAACTAACAAATGATATGTAATTACCTTTAATACTTGTGAACTAGTGACTGTTTGCTGACTGACATGTACTTAGGTGGTGTGAGCCATATAAGTGATATAAATACTACCTATTTTTTAACAATGTATCCAAAGAGAACTGCACATTACCCCAACTAACCAAGAATATATCGGAATAATCATTGTGAAGGTGTTAGATTTAATTTATTATTATTTTCATTTTTGATGATATTGTCCAACCAATTATTTATGTAGTTACAGTTAAAATTCATTTGTGTCGGAATGAAAATGATAAGAATGATGAATCATGAATGAAAACGATAAATTGGATGATCTGAAAGCATGTGATCAACTAACCTATAATGTATCAATATTGTATGTACAAAGGAGATACGATTATTGACCTTATTAGACTTAGTCATGTGCATTACACTCCTTTTGTATTTCCTTGTTTTCTTGAAACATTCAATCATATTGCTTACTTTTAGTTGTAAATGTATTGGATTGTCCATATTAACTACTTGTCTAAGCGAACGTACTTTGTGGAAAATAAACAAACGAAACGAAAGTGAACAAGACTGATGTAGGTACTATGTGTGACAATCTGACTATACACCGTTATACCACATCAGTGATATACTCTCATATTTGGTAACTATCAACATACTGTAATTTCAACATCGACATTCTCCCGATTGTTTAGAGTTATGGTACATTGGTGTAAGTTATTTATAATGAAATAGATAATTATTTAACGCAATTAATGAGATTACTATAAATTTGCGTTTTATGCTGTTTTTAAAAAAGTCCTATTTATGCTGTCTAAGTCTGCTTTTAAAATACTGCTTAGTTTGGCTAATATAAATCTTGTCACAACCTGAACATTTGATCGAATAAACAATATTGGATCTCCTATCGGTGTGTGTTGTATCTTTTAACTCACTGAAAATGTTTTCTATTTGACTTCACGTTATATTTAGCTGTAGTAGTATAATCATCCTGTAAAATTCTAGTGAATGAACTGGATAAACCTGGAATATTTGAAATTGTGAAGCAAGCTGTGTTTTAATTTTTCTGTGTTGAGGGTATTGGAAATTTAAATTTGTGGAAAATACTATTAATTAAATATCTCGGGTAATTATTATTAAGAGTGTTTTTTTAAATTAACTTTGTTTTCTCATGGAAGTTGACATCTGAAAGAAGATGGATTTTACATAAGTTTTGTTGACAATGTTGTTTTGTGCTGAAGGCAATGTGTGGAGCGAAAGATTAAAATACTATCCGAACGTGTCGGCTTTCTGTAGACATTTGTAATTATAGCATTATCCTGATTCTTATTTAATAAGCCTAAAAAGGCAATGGCATTATTTGTTTCTACCTCCACTATAAATTGAAGATGTGGATCTACTCTATTGCACGCATTAACGGTGTCATCAATTTTATTATTCGACAAGGCCAAGTGTGTCATCAACGTAGATGAAGACAAATGGATTAAGGAAATTTGTTTGGTCGACTACTTTATTGATGATATGGTCCATCACTATTTAGGACAAAATGTGGCTAAGTGTGTCTCACATTGGGCAATCGAATTATTAGTTGAGTAAAAGTAGAGCAATCGATTTCTATAAATTTGGAAATCTCATTCCAGTGAAATTCGATTAGTTTCAAAACCCAAAATCTTTGGTATATTGGTAAACAATGATTTACCATGTAACGAAACTAAGGAATAGTTTGCAGGTAAGAAACAATTTACAATATTCATTACTACTTCTGGACTATTTTTAACATTGTATTTGAATAATGGAATTATGTTACTTAACTTGGTAGATAAGAATTTTGATAATCTATAATTCGGGGAGTTTATACATGAAACTATTGGACGGAAGGGCCTGTAAATTTTTGGTAATCCATAGATCTTCGATATTACCCTATTATGTCTGCCAGCATTTTTGGTTGATCATTGATGAAGCCATTGTTGTGTAACTCACTTATCAGGGCATTTGTAGTAGATTGAAATTTCTGGGTGGGGTTCGTTTGAATTGGTAGGTACACTGAAGTATCATTGACTAAAAACGACATTTTATCAATGTATTCCGTACTGGTAATTGCTACGGGGTTTTCCTTGAATTCGGGCGCTTCATTGTGTTCCCGTCCTTTGGGCATTTCTAATATGATAGTCCCTCTAGTTGTCTCCTTTACTGATTTGAATGTAAAGTGGTTTCATGCAGGCTTTCTCTAATTGTCTGGAGTATTTATTTAGTTTTGTGTTTTTCGTTAACTTTGAGTAAAAGTGCTTTATATTTTGTTCTAAATTTACCTTGTCATCAGACATAATCAATATGTTGGTGTTCAAGTATTAAAGGTACTTACGTATCATTTGTTAGTTAACCATTATATTCTAGTATTTACTTCAATATATAACTGTGATATACAGCTTTTATAACAGCTCAGGTCTAGTAGATCACTGTTGTCACAGTTTTATATTGTAGGAATAATAATTCCAAGAGTAATAAATTTGTCAATATTGCATGTGAAATTACACTAGTATAGTACATCATATCGGTCACATGTGCTTCTGCGATTACAAGTTGTGCAATTGTTGTTTCATAGACCTGAAGATGGCTTCGAACCACTGAAACCGAAACGTTGACAGATGATACTAAATGGACCAATTTATTATCAAATGTATTATTGTCCAAAATCCGAAGAAGTTTCATTTATCAACAAAAAATACTTATTGATTTTTGTCCATAGTCATCTAATCCGATTTCAACCACAATTTCATTGAAAATTAATATGTAGTACCATTTTCCCATGAATTACGTAATTGTATTTCAATCATTGTAGTATGTAGAACTTTTCTTATGCATGAGTTTCACGATTCCCAAGTTGTTGAGAATCGTAACCAAGTAATTAGTTTTGCTGAAAAAATGTAGAATTTTGTTTAGTAGGCTTCACGAGCATGTTACGTTACTTCGTTGAAATACCGATTGAATACAGCTAGCTTTCATTCGTTGGCTCTATTTGTTTAGTGGAGATGTTCCAAATATTTTTGTAATTTTGTTCTTAATGTTAATAATAGGAATAATTTTAGTCTTTGTTATATTATTATTATCATAGTTGGGTTAGCGTCTGCCGTAGATTTCAAATCAAACTAATAAAATTAATTATTTTATGATACAATAATATAGTCAACTTGATCAAACATCAATTGGTATTTCAATTTTCGAAGACGTTCTATTGCTACACACAGGTGTAGCCGCATCGTACGAGTCCAATAAGCGCGCTAGGAATACCCGATACTCACGATGTTCGCATAAAACAAAAGTTGAACCTTTTAGTTTTAACTGTCACCTTATAACTTGTCTAATAAATCTTAGCACAATAGTTCTTTAGGGTAAAATAAATAAAACTAGAGTAACCTATAAATCGCCTATCTCACCTAATCGCATTTACTCACTTTTCCTCGGGCGCTTGCCGCGGCCTGTAGCCGCTCTTGACACACTTTTGCAAAATTTCTAACAGAGAACTTTTGCATTTGCCTACGGAAGGATTCGCCAACGCATGAATTCCCGATCCCTATATTTGCTTACCGCCGCAGAATTTGCAAAAAAATAAACAGCCTGTAAGTACCTTAAATTGTGATTTTATACAAAATGTTTTAAATAAAATGGAAGGAGCTTTAGGTGGCCTATACAACAAAGTTTATTCGAATATCCTATCTTTTATAGTTTCTGAGCTACATCCAAAAATTAGTTAAACTTTAAACGTGCCAACGCCGCGGTGTACAGCAGTTGAAAACTTTGGACTAATTTAATTGGACGCAAAGTATAAGGTACTATATGCGAGCAAAATGTCCGCCTCCAAGTTTTAAAATTGAATTTGACTAATATCCGTTTGAACCCCTCCCAAAATTATCATGTGTACCCGCCACTGATAACAAGATTTATTCAATTACAAAAACACAGTCTATAGGTCTCATACAAAGTAAAATAATATAAGTACATGTATACTTATATGATTGTTGAATGGCTGTTTCCATGGCGACAACTTGAGAAGATTTAAGTTATTAAGGTCATATCTTGGAAACGATAAAAGTTTGACCCCTCATGTGTGGTATCATTTTAAATAGAATTACAAGGGTTATCAAACAGTGTACAAATATACAGGGTGTTACTAAACACGTTTTGAAAAATTTGTTTTTGCTCAAAATCGGTTCAGTATATTCAAATTAGAGGTGTTAATTACAAAAGGTAGACTTTGATTGATAAAGTTCCTTTATATACTCGTTTGCTGGGATAAGTTGGCACCTTAATGGTTTATAATTTAGTGAAACAACGGTGTTCCAAAATTCCCGTCCCGAAACATGTCAAGATCCTAAAAATGGATACAATGTAAATAAATGGAGTTTTGGAATACCGTTGTTTCACTAAATTAAAATTGTGGACGCCAATACTGAAACGTTTAATAATCATTAATGGTTTATCTCCTAAGTTGTTATTTCATCATAACTGCTTTCTAACAGATTATAATATCTCTAATAATAATGCATGTGTGCATTATATAGACAATTTTCAAATTGGTTTGAACGAGCCAAGGTGTGCACATAGCAGAGCATGAGTTTTCATTAACTGATTGCTATGATGCTTAGTGAATAAGAGGGTACTAACGAAAACTGCCATAAATACACCTACTTGGACTTTTTAAAGTCAATTTGATGTTCCATAACGTCAACATGCAGTTTTCGACATAATTAATTTACCTAATTAATATAATTTTTTTCCCTTTTCTTACTTTCTGATATATCTGAGAAGCTCTTGAATAAGTCTGACGCGAGACAACCATTTGTTTGGAGTAGGAGCAATGCTGCTTGATTTAATTCAATTACTCCAAAGTACTTTGAATCTTCAATTGTTACTCTCTATTTGTTTCTTGGGATTGGTATTTTATATCTCAATAAAATAATAAACAGTTTGGATAATCATGCTTTTTTGTTTATACAAGATGTTCAACGTCACCATGAATCATTTTCGTAGTGTTGCTTATTTAGCAGCACAAAAGCAAACTACAATTTTCAGAAACCAATAAAACAAATAAAAACCCAAATTTGATTTTCATGAATTCTATGAAGTAGATGTAAACCTCAAATACCTTGGATACGATGGTCTAAAACTAAATGGATTATTTTATAGCATTTGTACATTTTTTTTTAAATATGCAATTCAGATTTATGTTTTTTATATACAAACTAATTTTATACTTATTAAATGCAATTGAGATTTACGTATTTACATACATATAAAATAATTTTATACTTATTAAACGTGTGTATAGGTTCCTTTCGTCGAGTTATTATACTATATGCGTATTAGTATTAAATTTTACAATGTTAGTCAAAATATATATTTTTAGTATTCATTTTTGCAATGTATTATTTTTATTTTCCTCCCTATGACGTCCACGTAGGCATGAGTATTTAAATTAATTCGGTTACCTATTATCCGATACCTATTATACGTTACCTATTAATGACCACTTTTTCACAAATCAAAACATTATATCTCATATTTGTAAAGTAGTTTCATTCTTTTGCTGTATATCTAAACCACTAATAACGCTCATCCCCTGGTCTTGTCTGCTGTGCCTGACCTAGGAATTTAAGGCTACATCATCAGCGAAACCCACCACTGTCGTCCCATTGGGAAGATTTATCTATAGCAATTCATTATACATAGAGTAGATTCAGGTACTGATTCTTACAGAACATTATTACTTAAGTTATTTTCTCATTTGGAACAGATGTATATCACATACGAAACTAACATCATTTTCTACAATTCTTCAGTACACGATAATAATCCTACGAGTAGCTTTCAGATCGTGTTAATAATATATGCTTCGTATTTGTGATTCCTGCAAATACTGATTATAGACATTTACAAAGTCATTACTCCATATCTGTTTTTGTTTTTAATAATTTTATTTGGGATGCCCCAAATGTCAGTTTCCCCTCTTTTCTCTCTACGCCTAGATGGCAGATTAAACAACCTGTACAAATCAAATTTATCAATTTACTCTTTCCATGTATTGTTCCTTTCAAAAGTATACATCAAGGAGGCAGGCTTTCCTAGAAACTTTTAGTTATCCAATTAAATTCATGTTTATAACAAAATTGTTAGACAAAACCATTTTATTAATCCAGCAACATTCTGGGCATATACATATAATTTGAAGAAATTTCGAAAGTATGAGTACAAAAAACTAAAAATCAGCTAGTATAATTTATTAAGTACATAAAAGATTAATATAACAAATTAAAAATAATGTGGGGTGATAGAATAAAATATGGTCAAAAATGGTTAATTATTTCTAAATAAAATATAAAGTTTTAATCAATCACATTAAACTTAATTAATCATTTAGCGCTGTACCATATGTAGCAGTGAATAAATAAAATGGCATTGTTCAGTGTTAGAGCTTGTTGTACGCAAATATGACATATCTTTTGAAAGAATTTCTTTTCTGAAACAAAATATGTTAAATGAATGTATATTACAAGCTTTAAATAATCAAAAACAAAAATAACGTTTGACAAACATAGTTAGTCTAACAATATTCTACGTCAATTCTCTATCATGGATGTCCAACCGATCGACCCCGAAGCAATATTAGGTCGATCCGATAAATCTTAAAGATAAAAAAAAAATGATTTTGTATTAAAATTTACAGCCGACTATGAAAAATAAAATTTCCGGAGATCGAACTAATTGGCTCGACATGAATCGTGATTACTTGATACTGTAGACCCTACAGTGTAGGGAATTAACGAAGGGTCGTAGGTAACGGAAGTAGATAAGACTTGTCGCAGTATTGCTTAAAATGGTTCTCAGGCCATTTCGCTAGTTTTATAAATATTGCGAAAATGTACCTCTTAGAATATCTAACAACAGCTTTATTATAATAGCACCAAAACGAGGCTAGGGTGGGGGTTTTTATTTCGAAGTAAAATAAAGTAAAAGTGAATCGATCAACAATAATAACTAGGAAAAAAGAGCGCCGTTTTGTAAAAGAAAGAGCGAGTTTTGCGTCTTAATTGTTTTGAATATCTAAACCAGGAAAGTTTCT